>JAVTVY010018903.1:0-71756 GCA_036873755.1 Hanleya hanleyi | reverse complement strand
AACAGGTACAATAAAAGCGTACCTGAGATACAACACATATCACGAATCGTTAGATTCTTGGTATGTGCTTTAGAATAGGTTAACCAGAAGACTATTCTGTGAAGTCATGTGACGCAGTCAGTATGTCGGCACCTCTTCCCACTTCCCTTATATGTGTTGTAATTTGGATTATGGACGCGGATATTCTCTAATGGACGACCGCTGGATTATGAATGACGGACTAGACGCTTGTAATATGCCCGGTACTAAACTACTCCCCACTCCTTTCAATTTTTGCAGTGCTTCCTCTGTAGCCACTGACACATCAATAGGCCCTAAATCCGCCATGTTAACAAAAGTGAAAAGATATACGGTAAATACAAACAAGTCAACAGAATAATGAATTTCAAATCAAAATCTAATCAAATAACTTCAAATATATTAAATATATTTTCTCTCCAGAAACTCACGGAAACAAATGAAAGACAGCCCACATTGGTATGTCCACTACAAAACACCAAATTTGACATCAAAAATAAATAGCAGTGTCAACTCCTCACACTCAGTGAATGAAAAATATTACATGTGCATGCTCGAATTCAAAATGATGAAACACTATTTCAATTTACAACTAATTATGAATAGGGCACTAAAGAAACACAGGGTGCACTCAGGACAAACAAACAAAAAACTCATCTCAAGAAGAATTAGTCGGCAAAATCAATCCGATAAGCGAATTTTTTAATTGACAGCCAACATATTCAGTCGCTGTGTCTCTGGCGACACAGAACCTAAGAAAAAGGAAAAAAATAAGCCTATGCAAATTAGGAACCTACCATTCGAGGAATTTCTTGAAATAAACCCAAACACGTTTCCGTTGTATCAGAATGGGGAAAACGTTATCAGATAACAAAATCAACCGTTCTCAAATTAAATTGGGCTGCGAATAATATGCGCATTTACTATCAACCCATAATTATATTCCTCCTACAAACTCCTCATAAACGTCGGCCTCCATTTCACTGCAAAATCTTCAGTCTCAAATCCAGAGACACATAGATACTAACACATAGCAGAAATCTCACACAAAAGTCAATCTAAAAAACAATACAATTCAATCAAACAGAAGCACATAGACAACATCACACAACAACACCGGGAATGACAATGGACAAAAACTAGCTCTATATGATGAGACGGTACAAATATTTGAACATTGTATAGCCCCCCCGAGCTCAAATCGCATTCAATACGACTGAGTCAATTTATTCGTCTTTTACCAATCTAATGGCCACGAAAGGTCAACATGCCACTAACATACCGCGTTTATCACAGGACAATAATACTGTATACACGGCGACGCCAAGTTCAATAAATGAATAGAGTAATACACTATTTCCAATAAATGTTTTCTAATTCAGCTGGCTATATACCAGAAATATATTTAGTAGCACGGACCGAAAGGAACACATCAAGTCTCTCAAAGAGGCGAAACGATTAACTGCCACATTACACAGACCTATATATGTTGCCCACAGTGCCAAATTATACCGTGTAGGCCTTACTAATAACACAGCAGGTCCATCACAGGACAATACTTCTGTACATACGGCGACGCCAAGTTTAATGAGTAAATGCGATAGATACACTAAATCCAAGAAATGTTGACAAGTTCAACTGGCTATATACCAGAAATATATTTAATAGTACAGACCAAATTGAACATAACTGATTTTCCAACAAAGAGCGGCGAAGCGATCAATTGCTTTTTGACACAAATTTATGTGTTGTCGATAGTGCCGAATTTATCCTCGCGTAGGCCTTACTAATAACCCAGCGCGTCTATCACAGGGCAATAATACCGTATATACGGCGACACCAAGTTCAATAAATGAATATGACTTACACGCTATTTCCTAGAAATGTCAGCCAGCCATATACCAGATAAATATTTGATAGCACGGGCTGAGTTGAACACAGTTTCCCAACAAAGAAAGGCGAAACGATTAACCGCGATATCACACAAGCCTGTGTGCTCTCAATATTACTAAATGTACTACTGCCTGAGCTAACCAGCCGGACAAAGGAAAGGTTGGCGGTTCGCGAACAAAGAGAAAAATGGCCTTCTTCCAGGTTCCATGCCGCGTTTGTTTACCGGAATTTTTAGCAGTATCAAAGGCCTAAATTGGTTCTCAATTGTGAAAAAAAATTCACATCTGACGCCAGTTGTCGTAGAAGTGTGCCCCGCCTAGCAACACCCAGAGTAATATAGAGCTAAAATATCCCCGTTAAAATTGTCCCATCCAACCACCAGAATTCTATACGTCTTCTCTCAAAGACACCCAATCCTCATCTGACAATATCAGTGCATGCGCCGAAGATTCCCGAAGTTCTAGCTTCGGGCCTAAACCGGTTTGGGGAAGTTCTATTCGGAACTAGCCCGGATGATTCAATCTCCTGACATACGGCTCATTTCAGCATATCAGGGATTAACAGATCCGAGCGTATAGCTACCGCTACCAAATAGATGGATGGAAGGAGCTGATGGTTGAAAAAGTCTATATCTCAAAACAATCTAGCCCATCTATGATTAAAATTGTTGCTTATGTTTTTCTCCAAATATTAAACAGTCCATTGCCAGTCAGGGATCAGCTCACCCTGTAGACGTGTTCACTCAATATTAAACTGTCCATTGCCAGTCAGGGATCAGCTCACCCTGTAGACGTGTTCACTCAATAGTAACAAGTACCTGACAAACGGAGTATTAAAGATTATTACATGTACACATATACGACCAAGTTTATAAAGATATAAACAAAATCGAGTACACTCATGTTATAAATCATTATATGTGCAGGTCATGTATGACAATAAATCGTATCAAAGTGATAAATCGCTATCGCTTATCCAATGTATCCCTTGGTAGAAAGACCAATGAAAATACTTCCGTGTGTGTCTTCGAATTATTGGCTTAATGTGAAGCTCTACAAATATTTTTCGCTAATCGTTCCTTTCGTGAAAGTCAATCTAGCACTTTTGATAAGGCTTTTTTTCTCTAAAGCAGACGGGTGAATATCACAGATCGAGTCCTCTCAGAACCAATGTATTTCCGTTCTGTTATCCATCAGACGGAAATTAAACGGGCGTCCCTCTTTGTGTAATGACATCCAATCTCTTCGTGTGGCCGTTTTTATCAGGGCCATATTTGGGCATTATTTCTAAAAAAGCTTTCCGGAAACGTTGACTCATCCAACAGTACAGAATAAAATTCACAGCGTTGTTTATCAGCGCAAAAATATCCATAATATCTCCAAGAGGCATGTAAACATTTTGAAAAAATCCTTCCGCGCAACAGCACATCAAAACCATGATACCATGTGGCAGTTCCGTTATGAGATATAGCACAATGATGATCAGCAACATTACAGTAGTCCGGCTGTATGGTCGCGATCTGTGACTCCCGTGTGATGATTTCAAGCTATCGGATCGATGTTTGGCACTCAGCAAAGTCTTCAACAGCATACCGCCGAATATGGCGATGAGAATCGACGGTATGATTTTTCCAAAGATTCCATATATCCAAAACATGACCAAAGCTATAGGGTTTGGATTCGGCGTACCGATCCCCAAATCTTTCAAGCGGTACAAAGTTTCATTTGATGGCATAATTTTCTCTTCGTTCTGTGTTATGAGAAAATTAGGCAACGTTAGGATAGCTGACAAACTGAAAATGGTTGGAATCACAGCAAACGTGGATTTGAGCTGAAAACACGTGGTACGAGTGGACGGCGCGTTGAGAAAGAAATACCTGAAAGCTGCCAAATATACCGCCAGCCATATAGACGCCGTGTGTAATACCGCGGTAAAGTTGATATGGAACATAAGAAACTGTGACCAGCCCAGGGTATATCCGTTGGATGTCGGAGTAAGGTCTGTCATAATGTAGAAATGGATAGCAAACGGGAGATAACAAGCCATCAAACAGAGATCGGAGGCTGCAATTACGCTGAGTATGCAGTTGATCGGCGAGAGGTCTCTGCGGGTAAGAATCACAATGTTGAAGAAATTTGTTGTGATTCCAAAGAAGCACACGACCAGACTGGCATACGGATGCACGTGCCAGTACCATGTAGCCACATTGATCAAATTAGGGTAGGGTTCTTTGAACATGCCTTCTATAGTCGAGCCTTCCATTACTACTGTATCCGTGCTTGATCTCATTCTTCAAATGGTACAGGAAAATTCAATGAAGTTTGTGAAAACTGGTGATATCAACTTACGCTGGCTATGTACCGTTTATATATCTGTGCCATCGCTGCAACATTCGCCTTTTAGACTCGTTTGCAGGTATTTCCCCAAAACACTGAGTTGCCATGGCCAAACTCTGAATAAATACACTGTGTGTCGATACCATTGGATTCGGCGTGCAAAAGAACTACAGCCTTACAACAGTTTATGCACATTATAATACTGGAGTCTGTCTAACAAGGAAATGTACACTACTGTATCCAAGGAACGCCTGAAGTCTTTAGAAAGAAGAAAAATTAACTGCAATTGCCCCACGAGGCCATTGTGTGATTAAATAATCAGGTATAGAGAATTCAAACAAAAGCGGTTGGTATCAAAGCCCGCAAACCATTTGGGTAAACGAATGGTCGAATTTTCGCTCTGCAATCAGGATGCGGTGGCCCTGTAATCAGGATAGGTATCCTCCTTTACCAAACTGAGTCCCCGTATTGAGCCAGTATCTGAAAATACAAGTTGAAATCATCATGTAACATCATCTACAATGGTTGATCTATTATCGTCAGACTAGGTTTATGAATATGTGTGATATAATGGGCGTGCTGTGCTGTGATGTGCTGCCCAAAGTTCAAAAAAACATCACAATAAAGACCTGGTCGAGATACATGGTTACATGGTCTCGTCCGATCCCAGATTTTTCAGGCAGCATTACAGGATTGTGGGTATAAAAATGATCAACGCCTCATCCCAGGCCTCAGTCCAGCAATGAAGAGGACAAATCCAGGGCACGACGATTTTGTATGGATTATCTTGCTCAAGGCAACTTAAGCATGGAATAATTAATAGGAAGGGGGGGGGGGGATAACTCACACGTATCATTATATTAAGTCACAGAGACTTGGCGGTAATTGGTCTCGGTATAATGATTGAAGAATCTCACAAGAAAGCTGATACGAGAATGCATTCTCACATTCTTGGGAATGTAATCAATAACTGAGACAGGTACCTATCCTTCGGGAAAAAGGAGTTTTCAGCAATTCCATTATGAGTCTGCTTTAAAATTGTACGATTCAATGATACATTTTTATGTAATCTACGGTAGTAGATACCTTATATAAGCATGAATTGCCCCCAGCAAAAGCTCAAAGATATCCTTCCGCCGTCCGACCAACGTACACATCCTAAAGAAAGATTTCTTGAGCGACTATATTTCATGTTTTTCGTGATATTATTTTTCAGTCTTGGGTTTGTTACTTTGATAATATATATGTTAGAATACTCGAGTACATCTTAAAATGTTGTCTTATAGCGTTTTACTTGTTTCGCGCGTAAGGGGGCAGGGAGGTTGTCCTCGAGTGATTTGACTTCACCAGTGCTGCGAACCTATTCTTTTTTCAGGAGGCGTTTTAGTTCAATAGAAACGCTATATAGTGCATTATTTTAATCACTAACTTAATCTCCCTCTCTTGTTTCTAATGTTTTCATCAAATTATTCTTGGCAAACCGTTTTGCTAGACATGTTAATTTTATGCATTGGTGCCAAAATCGAGCGCCTCGTTTTCCAGTGGTTTTGTTTTGCTCTCAGAGATCACAGCTTAGTTTGTAGCCCCTCAGTCGTGTACGCTGATTAAAATACAGTCTCTCCCCTCTCAATGCTGAATTAAATTACAATCTGTAGATTTCTATAAACGGGTCAAGGGCACGGTTCTATGTCTAGCCAGGCTGCAGGTCAGTCTAAAATAGTGAGATCAGCAGGGAGACGGGGGTGTTTGTGGCGAATTTTTTTTCTAAAACTGGTGTCTGATTCTTCAATGAAATAGATATGCATTGCACTGAAAACGTGATAATGTTTCATTAATGTAGAAAGTATAAAGAGTGTCGTTTATTCGAGCAGAAGATCCCGAGAGAAGCAATGTCTTTTATCTTCAACAACCTGTTGCCCCCCCCCCCTCCCTCAAGTATTTGGGTCATAGCATATTACATGTAGTAGGCTCTACTGATCAGTTGACCAGTTGTCCACGTGCTATCCTTTTGACGTTAGACGCAGACTTTCAGAAATACCACTGCGCAGGAGAATAACAATTGCAGAGGCTAACGTGGAGTACGATACTATAAGTATCTGGCACATTATCTTCTGTGTAATGTATGAAAACATGGAGTATATAAGATATTTAGTGGTAATTAATTGATTCAAAATTACTACTCAGTTCACTATTTCAGGTTACCATGCTATTCATAATACAATAATACATAATGCTACCTTTATGTGAATTCCCCTTCATCGTAACCCTCACCATTCCTCAGAGCACTCTCCGCATATGCGATCGCCTGTGTTATATTATTGCGACGATGAACAAACGCCAGCAGAGGAATAACCTTCATGCTGGAGAGCGACAGACATCCAATTGAAGAACTGCAGATTGGCTTTCAGTTCTTGGAAAAGTGCATTTGTGCCGACCGTTGTCTCCAAATAATGCAATCAGACAACCACAACATCAGAAACTGTCTCGCTTATTAAAACCAAATATATTCGCAAGAATAGGCAGTTCAAGGAGACGTATTTTACCATCAACCCATTTTTAGGGATCTATGCAGATGCAGATCCCGTTAGGGATCGGGATCTATGCAGAGATCCCTTATAAAGTCTTCTTGAATTTGGCCTAGGCTGCCGAGTAGGGTCGTCCAAAGTACTCCCATGTCGAACATCCGCTGAAGAATGTAATCAATTCGTGCAAGTTTCTTTCAAGTTTTTTTCAACCAAATGACCCAAGTATTAAGTTAAATTGTGTCGGTGGCTTGTTTTGAACTTTATTTTGATGTTTTGTGTTATTTATGATCATATCATACGTTTGGCAGATTAATGCGCGTATGAGGCCATACTTAAAAATATATTTGTCAGGCGTATTATACATCTATCCCTGTAGCAATTTCACGTGGGTAGTGGAGACTATAGCCGCTGTTCGTTGTTTCCACAGCGTTGTTTTGTGTAAAATTTACTAGCGCCTACTTGCTGAAGTGTCTGTAACATTCGTGCAAGTGTCTCGGGTGTAAGGTTTGTGTTTCAAGGGACATGTGAACGTGGTTCAAATTGAACACCAAACTGACAATAGTGGTTTGAAGAACTTGCGCGTGCGTATCAGACCAGTGAGCAGGTTGGCTTAACATGAGCACGACTGCCCATCGTTCAATCAGCAATATTAAACGCGGGAATGTGAGGCGCGTGATATCGTAGACTGGCCAGTGCTGCCGCGGCGAGTGCGTGCACTTTTCCTATCATTTTGTCCACGCGTGTATCTATTTTCACTCTTGTTCGATCTCGCTCTGGGTTATGAAGACCCCAATTTTCAACACTTGATTTGTGCTTGATTCACTTAACTGATGGATAAATAAAACAAATTTCACTGACACATGCTTCAGTGACACGATTTGATGAAATCAGCCTATATTTCTATCGACTGTACATGTCTGACAACATCTCCAAGTCCAAAGCTATGCGAAGCTATTACAAGCGTCTAGTCCGTCATTCATAATCCAGCCGTCGTCCATTAGAGAATATCCGCGTCCATAATCCAAAGACCTATTCCATTTTCCATATAACAGTATTAGCACCAAAGTCAAAAAGACAATCATAGTATACATAAACATAGGCTTGTTTCCTGCAAGAGAGAAGCGGTCAACAGTTTTCAATGATGCCGGCAAGACATCATGATGTTCCAAAAATATCAAATCCGTATCGCTGATCAGTATTCTGAATCCATAATATTCGTTATAGAGTCGTATTCTAAAAAAAAGATGTATCTCAGTCACGCTTTGATTGTGGCTGTTCATATGAGTACCATGAGGATCTTGAAGCACATGGGTTCATACGGCCCCTAGCCCCGGGTTAAGCGGAATTAGACACAAGTTACGAAACGTAGCGCCATAGATCTTGCACGCTACGTTCGTATTTTGCTATCAGCATGCGATATGTATCGCCAAATTTGAGAAACTTTGAGTGTAGGCGCTTGGTGGAATAGCCCTGTTTTATAAGTTTCTGCAACAATGTTTTGTGACGTTGATTAAAATCATCACATTTAACACAGGATCTAGCAAATGCTACTAAGGGAGATATGTATACGCCATATGCAGGTCCCACTGGAATATTACTGTCCAGAAAGGCATAGTTTACGATGTCGAAATTGTAATCATCTCTTTTGTCATGAAGTCGACGAGAGAGAATGCCCGCTTCATTTTTATAGAGATATAGATCTAAATATGATGTGCCTGTAGGGCTATCTGTAGTTTGACATGTCGAAAACGAAACCAGAACAAGTTCAACGATTCCTACGTATTATTTCGGAGAACACAGATTGATTATAACCTTTCCAGTGAGTATTTTAATCCAAAGAGAATTGTGCCTTGCTTACACGGGCAGTTAACATGGACGTTGCGCTTACGGTACCGTTTGTACGTGGTCGAGCAAGCATTCCAGCATTCTTGAATAGATCGATTCAAGACACCACAACAATCATTTGCTTGATAATTTAACATTTTTATTTGGGAACTCGACTTCTCTTGAACAACTCAATATATATTCACTGTAACTGTTTTTTGTGCGCTTCACGTGACTGCACCTATTGATTACTACATGTACTTGGCATTTGAAACTGCTATGGCCCAGGTGCAAAAGGACTTCTGAGTGTATTCTTTAAGATCCTTTAAAACTGCTGTAATTTTCTGTGATGAGAAATATTATTTGTTTGATTCCCATAGTAGAGATAATAAAGGACTCGAGTGTCAAACTGTTACATCTGTCCTCTTTGTATTTAATACATTTAAATATTTGTGTAACAGGAGCCGCGGAGCGCATTTGAAAGTGGTGAGGCTGTTAAATGTTGGACTTAAAACATTGCGGTCCCAAAAAAGTGCCCCGCCCCCCGCTCCGCGGCCCCTGTGCAATCACATAAAGAAAGTCACAAAAGCAATGAACATATACCAGTCCGAAGTTACATCAGTAGGCATTTCTAAAATAATGAAACGAACTATAGAACATGGTTTTTTCACACAAGGTTATAGGCCTACCTATGACTTGAAAATACGGAACAGGTTGCGCCTATACTCCAGGGAACACAATGGACTTGAAAATTAATGCAAACTCCAAAGATTAGCCAAGCATCTGGTGAACGTTTACGAAAAAACCAGAAATGGCATATTGCAACAACAACCATGACACATATTGGCATCTTGAATAATCTTCTGGGATTGGAGCCACGGCATCATTATTTTATTATTATTATTTTTTTTAATTAAGGGAATAGATCATGATTATTTGTATGTGCTTATGGGGCAATGACAATGTCGTTTATTGAGTTCTTCAAAACAGGCTGAATTGCATACAAAAGTTGGCTAGACACCTCAAAATAGGATAAAAATAAAGCATCGATATCTGCCACGACAATTCTAACCATTTATGTGTATAGCTGTTCCAAAGTGAGTGAGTGAGTGAATAAAATTTAACGTCGCATTCAACAATATTTCAGCTATATCACGACGAAGCAACTAAGCACCACCCAGCCCAGTTGCGTTCCTGTTACAGCATGGAACCAGACATCCTCCATCCACCCTATAAAACATCGAGGACAGCACACAAGACACAGACAGGACGCTTACATGGTGCAATAAAGACAAGTGATATTACAGTGCTACACATCACATTATCAAGTTCCTGTTGCTTCTCAGCAAAATGCATTGAAGCAACAGGAACCTGAACCCACTCAACCACCCGTTCCAAAGTGAGTAGGACTGAAGCCTACTATGGACAAAACAACTGGCCTGCCAGATTCAATGGGTGGATAGCAAAGGGGTCTCCATGGACAGGAGATTATGCATGTGGTATTCTCATGAATACATCCGTATTCACTTCCAACAAAAGGCTACCTTATAAATGCCTTACCGTAGAGATGAACCTCCAGGGATATTTCCCATCTCCACCCCCAATCCCCCCACCCCCCTTCGACATCAGGCCAAAAAGACCTTATCCATTTTCCGTTTGAAAATTATTTTCAACTCATTCATTCTTGTTCTCAACTTATTTCGTCTCGTCGACTTCACTGTCAACACCTTAAAAATATGTAAATGAACTTTACACAAAAGCATCATGGCCACTGTGGGATCATGCATGGCTCATCAGAGACATTACCATTTTCAAAATCATATTCCTAAAAATTCGACCAAAAAGGTCCATGTCCCCCTGCCAGCTTGTCATAGCCTGACAAGTAATCACTGAAGTTGATAGTTTAGAAATGATCGTGATCTACGCCCTTAAGGGTCGGTTAGAATTGTAGTGTGACATTGTCGTTTTTGTAAGAAATTGTAGCACTTTTCAAAATTGAAAATAGCAAATCACATCAAGCTCAAACTTCGCAAAACATGTAATTGAGTATTAGTAGATGCAATATTGATGCCAAGCAGGTGTGAACTTTGTCAATTTCGATCTGTTTGAAATGTTTTCAAAGATTTTGAAATCAGAGAAAAAAGCACTTCGCAAATGTTTAACATTTTTATGCCCCATAGTTGTGCAGCGTACAGTTTTTCCGCGTTTCGCTTATATTTTCAAGTGCTATGGCCCTTTATTCCTGACATCTCTGTGAATTGGGACTTGTCCGAGCTGGATCTTGGTTAATATTGTATGGACAATTATGAAGTTTGCATGATATGTGGCCAGTGCTTTGTAGTTGTGCAGCATGAAGTTTCTCCGTGTTTCGCGTATATTTTCAAGAGTTATATCCCCTTTTGTTCTTGAAATCTTTGTTAATTGGGACTTGTTCGGGCTGGATCTCGGTTAATATTGTAAGGACATTTATGAAATTTGCATGATCACTACCCAATAGTTATGCAGCGTGAAGTTTCTCTGCATTTCGGTTATATTTTCAAGAGTTATGGCCCTTCGTTCCTCAAACCTGACTGGCTGGGAAATATATTTGTCGAAATAATACAGAACAGAACAATGGCGGGGCAGCGTTGGACTAAAGCGGAATCGGGGTCAAACAATTCATTTCCTGCGTGTATTATTTAAATATTGACCGGTTAATTGCACCAGGGCAACCCAAATTAAGACCTACGGCAAAAAAGTGCCGTCGCTAAGTGATTTTACCCCAGCATTTAACACGGCATTGCCGTGGTTAATTGTGAGGGCTGTTCATGCAGGGGTTTTAACCCGTCACCGGTAATTCCTCTAATAATTCAACCACCCTACTAGAATTCAATCACCCCCATTTTTGTGGACAATTGAATCAGTTGTTCTAATAACTTTGATTCCCGTCTAAAATTACTAAGAAAGAATTATTTGCATGATTTTGGGCCATTTTGTCAACTTCGGATTCCAATAGATTTGATCACCCTTTGATTTATTGGTGGAAAAGTTCACATTCTGTGATTGAATTATTGATGTATTTTGAAGTTGCTGAAAAAAGGGTGAGTGAATAGGGTTTAACTTCATTTTCAATAAATGTTCAGCCATATCATGGTGGCAAAAGAGAGGGTGAGGAGCAGGGAAAACTACTTGTAACAGAACAGAGATAATTTTAGCCTGTTTAACAGTTCCATCTCTTCTCTGCGTGATGGCCTAGCTGTCAATGTGTATCAGTGGTCGAAATATTCAAAATAATCTACCTTGAACTATTCAGAATTCTGGATCGAACAGAAACGAAGGGGGTATTTCTTTAGTTGTGTGCATTTTCATTGACCAGTGAAATTTGACTGACAAATATGCCGTCATCAGTGATCTCAAATTCGAAGTGGTGACTGGACTGGTCTATCTTCAGGGGCAACAGAAGTAATATGTGGCACTTAACTCCTCTGCAAGGGCGTCGGAAGCGGTACGGCAGGTACCGTACCACTTTTGCGCAAAAAAACAAACTTGTGCAATGAATTAACACCCCACTGCCTATAATTATTATATCGGCTACGAATATGTCTAGCTTACTTAACTGTACATATATTTTTGTAATTCAGCATCGCAGAAACCCACCATCGATTGCGTTTTCATGGTTAATGGATTACGAAAGAACTAAAAATACACTTCCTGGTAGAGTGATTTTTCACCAGAAATCGCTCCGAACGCGTCTCCGGGGATCTAGACCCCAGGAGCTTCCAGGGCCCAGGCTGTCTCTCAACACTCGCCTGAAGTGCTATTATAGTAGCCCCCCCCACCCCTGCCTCATAAGGCCGTACCACTTCCAATTTGCTTCCGACGCCCTTGCTCTGAGATGGTTCAATCATATTTTATTACCGGGAAACCATGACAATATTTCAGTGAAATAAAGTAAATGAAATTATTATAGGCATATTACATACCCGGTGGGTCTATCCTTTATGAACCTTTAAATGACACTAATACCCATCTCCCATCATAGTCGCCGCCTTTGAATATACCCTACATGATATCACCCTCGGCACCAGGAGGGCAGGTCTAATAAGACTATGAAAAGTTTTACAATTTGGTTATCAGGGTAATCTAATGGTTAATACAAAAGACTGTCTCTTACTTGTTACATTAATTAGCATATGTATGGTACATTGCTTTGCTAATTATGCATACACTGGTATGGTATCTGATCTGACCCTTCTGTCTGGTTAGTCAAGATGTATGGTCAGTTGAATCCTGTAATTAGGCAAACAAAAACTTTTGTTTCTGATCAGCTCACACTTTTTTCTGCTGTATTATCTCCCTTGACTGATATGAGAATTACCAACCTTTGAGTTGTCTGTAATGCAATGTTATTATGGTCATGTCTAAGATTAGGTCAGCCCTCGTTTGTCTGCTTGCTTTTTACGACAACTACCGTAAAGCCCCACTTGTGTAGAACCAAACAGGAAAATGGCGGATCGTGAAAACCACATTTTCCAGAGAAAAGTCTTGAAAGTAATGGAATTTCGCGTCTGGTTGAATTTTATTGCAGGTCATGGAAAACTGGAATGGAATTCGAAAATGTTAGGCAGGTCAACTTTACAGGATTTTTTTTTTACTGATTTTTCTTTAACCCTGGACGTACCACTGGGCATATATTAGTCAATAACCCTGATTTCCTGCATCTCCATGTGGTCCCGGAATCACCGGGCGTAGATTAGGCCACGCTTGACGCTGATTGGTCAATAAAACAACTCGAAAACCTATATTTTAAGAGAAATTCACTTTTTATCAAACAGTCACACGACAGTCAGAGCAACAAAAGCGCCCTGTGTTTTAATTCCGCCATAGCAAAATGGCACGTGTTGTTGTTGTTCGACTTATTGACCAATCAGCGTCAAGTCTCGCCTTGAGCGCTGAACTGCAATAAAATTGCCAAGTTCTGCTGAAGATGTGACAGTATTTTTAAGGTTGCTAAAATTCAGTGTCTTTGGATGATTTACGGCCCATATTTGACGGATTACAAGAATCTTTGGGTGACACAATGCACAACAAGCCTCTATTATGAAACGAATTAGGATGCGAAATAAAGAGGTAAACAGATTTCGGTAAAAATGTACAGAGATTATGTCGGAGGTCGAGGAGGAGTGATTCACCTTGTGTTGTTTATCGTTGACCATAACCACCAGATAGTTCAGCTGACAAACACCTGTGGATAACACTGCTAAGTATTATTAACAGCATTGATGCTCATTCAATTTATGTACCAGTGTCGTTCCCGTCCGAAAAGTATTTTTATATATATTTATATTGATGAATCTTCATTAAAATACAGCTGTGTTGTCTCATTTCTGCAGATGTCGCAAAAGATCTGCTTATACTTTATTTCTCTCAAACGAGGCCTTGACTCGATTACTGTCACTGGATATCTGCACATGCATGAATGTATAAACTGAGACACATGATCTCGCTGCATTATTACACTCCAGCTGGATGGGAGGTGAAGCCTGTTGTCCTGAATTGGTAAACCGAAATCCATCCGTATTCATTTACCCCAAATTCGCTATGGTAAATCCACTCCTCCGTTTCCTTTAAAGCCAAAAGTTGTATATTTCATCTGTAACCCGATCGAAACCTGAAAATTTCGACATATGAGACCAAGACATGCCACTTTTTGTACGACACAGCAACCACCTTTGTACCGGATAACTATCTCCGTCTGCTAATGACGTCGGTCATGATGATCAAAAAACTTCAAAGCAAAATTATTAATCTACCGAGTATTTATAAACCACTGGTCTATGTTCAGATGCTATACAGGCTGTCTTTTATTCCTATGCTAATACAGCATCGTCATAATGGAAATTTCGCCTTTACTATAGGTCTTGACAAGTGGTTGGCCGAAATTTATAAACTATCTCTGACAAAAGATAATTATTTTCCAGCACGTGTTGTAAACGGACTTGGCGTTGTATGCGCCTAGTTGCATTGGCAACATAGTTACATAACCCGATAGAATTATATTGGGCCAATATGACCGGATGGAGATCAGGTTCAAGACCCATATTCAGTGTAGGTAGGGGATTAGGCTCATTACCCGACAATTCGGTCAGTCTTTTGTAGACATTCTAGTTTGGTCTCTTGTGATGATTCTATCTTTCTAAAGCTTCATATTTGCAATATTCCCTGAATTTCGTAAATATCAAGGAACAGAATGATCCACTAATATAAGCAATCGTTTATTATGAACGATGAGCAGATCCAGTAGTAGATTACATCCCAAAGCCTATAGGCTCTAGTTTTGTATTGTCCTCTGAGATTTACACACAGAGCCCGGGCCACGATAAATGTTATCGCGATACATCGAAACATCAATCGATGAAACGTATCAGCGAGGGTTCTCGGAACCATATACACAAAGTAAATATTGAAAAAATCTAATTTGACCAAAATCATGAAAGCATTGCCTTAATTGTCCCTTGAAGCATGTGATGTTATTGTCCACTTGTCAGTTCTCTAATCGATACGTACCAGCCACAAAGAGGGAAATCATATCTGGCCTGGGCGATTTGGGATGTACCGCATCCTGGTGGGGGGGGGGTGGAGTGCCCCCTATGTATTTCGCTATCCCTAAGGCTGGAGAGCTGAAACTTGCCACACTATATCTTTGGGTCAAGCTCTGCTAGAAAATGTAAAAAAATCCAAGATGGCCGCCGTGATGACGTCACAGTTTCGTCATTTTCAATAAAAGCATTTTTGGCCGATTTTTCGGTCAAAATTTGAGAATTTTTTATTTATGTGTTTTCTTCTAAAAAACTGCATGATAGATTAGTAAATGATAATCTGATATGAAATAAAATAGGTCTCACCCACTTTTCCATGCGAAAATGCAAAACTTTTGAAGAAATCCGACGAAAATATCACTTTGTTTGGTACCTCACACGGACGCCATTTTTATTTTACCCATGATCCTTTACTCGAGGGTCACGTAAATAGGCTCAAAATGACCCCAATATGATAATCTACAAAGTGACAGAGTCTCAGCTCTTTATATTTTTGTCGTTCCGGAGATGTGAGCAAAAACCCAACGAATGGGGGTGGGCGGGGAGGGGGGGGGGAGGACGGCGGAAAGTGCTCCCCCAGGTCAGGTAGGGTTAAGCCGGTGCTAGGGGCGGTGTGGATACTTTAATAGTCTCCACATCAACATCTGCAATAAAAACGCGGCTGAATTACTTAGGTTACGTCCGATAATCCACCGTATTCTCGGGTCTGAATGTGAAGTGCCGAGGGAAGCATTCCTGTGGAGTCATATGGTTGATTTTTAGTCGGCAGACGTCGTCAATGTTTCCAACCTCTTTCATATTGCTCCAATTTATTACCTGTATATGGTAGGATTCTGTTGGTAGATTGTTAGTCCCCGTGGCCCGTCCTCTGTACATGTCATTCGACAAATATATGTAGGTTTATTGTTTTGGTGAGAAATTACATCTGGCATTACAGGTTAGTTTTTCTGGTTTTTTTTTGCATTTACCAGGTTTGCCCCGTGTTGAGGCGTTTACTCCATTAGACGTCCTCGATGCTCATCCATTAACATCAGTTGAGTTGTTTTTTTTAGCTGATCTGCCACCACAGCTTCCGAGCTAGCGTGTCTAATTCCACTTAAGCCGATGCTAGGGGCCGTGTGGATACTTTATAGTCTCCATATGAACACCTGCAATAAAAGCGCGACTGAGAAATGAAGGCTACGTCCGAGAATCCGCCGTATTCTCGGATCAGAATGTGAAGTGCCGAGGGAAGCTTTCCTGTGGAGTCATACGGTTGTTTTTTTTTGTCGCCAGACTCGCCAATTTTTCCCACCTATTGCACATTTCTCAAATTTATTTATATTACCATTTGAATTTGTCATGATGAAATGAAACATCTGTTAATTAGGCGGTTTGATCAGTTGGAAGGTCAACGACGTCTCCGAGGGATGCATCGTCAGAGCTTAGCATGGCGACCGCACCTGGGTACGAGATAAAGCTCCATTTCGAACTGTTGAATGAATTAAAGATAGCTTAGCAGATTCTGCAGTCGTTGTTGCTGAGTTTGTTAAATCCCAGTGAAACTTCAAATTTAACTGCCTCATCTGATGATGAACCTGAGTGGGATATTTCTGATCCGGATGAATTGGAAAGTATTATATCATTGCAGGAAATATATGAAGCAATAAGTGGTGCAAAAAATGGGAAAGCGATGGGAATTGACTCTATACCTATTGAAGTTTTAAGAAACGATAACGTTGCTATTTTTTTACATAGACTATTTAACGTTTGTTTTGAGAATGGTATGACACCTAGTACATGGTCATTGGGTATTATTAACCCAGTTCCTAAATCAAGTTCCACTGACCCAAGGGACCCTCTGTCATATAGAGGTATAACGTTGGCCCCAGTTGTTTATAAACTGTATTGTTCTGTCCTAAATGAAAGGTTAACGACATGGGCTGAAGAGAAAAATCTACTTTGTGATGAGCAAAATGGTTTTAGAAAAAATTGGAGTACCATAGACCACATCTCATCTCTAAATAACATCATAGAGACTCGTAAGAAGAAAAAGAAAAGTACATTCGCTGCATTTATCGACTTTCATAAAGCTTATGATTCTATTAATAGGGAGTTACTATGGAAACGTCTAAACAAAGTTGGAGTTGATGGAAAGATTATGAAAGCCATTAAGTCGATATACTCAAATGTGTCGTGTTGTATTAAGTTAAATGGTTTAATGTCTGATTGGTTTAGGATGAGTTGTGATCTAAGGCAAGGATGTGTATTATCCCCTCTGTTATTTAATCTATATATAGATGATCTGTCGGTGTATTTGAAAGCCAGTGGTAAAGGAATTGACATTGATGGCGAGAAAATTAGTTTGCTATTATATGCTGATGATATAGTAATATTGAGTGAGACCAGTGAAGATCTGAAATTACAAGCGTCTAGTCCGTCATTCATAATCCAGCCGTCGTCCATTAGAGAATATCCGCGTCCATAATCCAAAGACCTATTCCATATTCCATATAACAGTATTAGCACCAAATTCAAAAAGACAATCATAGTATACATAAACATAGGCTTGTTTCCTGCAAGAGAGAAGCGGTCAACAGTTCTCAATGATGCCGGCAAGACATCATGATGTTCCAAAAATATCAAATCCGTATCGCTGATCAGTATTCTTAATCCATAATATTCGTTGTAAAGTCGTCATCTAAAGAATGATGTATCTCAGTCACGCTTTGATTGTGACTGTTCATATGAGTACCATGAGGATCTTGAAGTACATGGGTTCATACGGCCCCTAGCCCCGGGTTAAGCGGAATTAGACACAAGTTACGAAACGTAGCGCCATAGATCTTGCACGCTACGTTCGTATTTTGCTATCAGCATGCGATATGTATCGCCAAATTTGAGAAACTTTGAGTGTAGGCGCTTGGTGGAATAGCCCTGTTTTTTAAGTTTCTGCACCAGTGTTTTGTGACGTTGATTAAAATCGTCACATTTAACACAGGATCTAGCAAATGCTACTAAGCGAGATATGTATACGCCATATGCAGGTCCCACTGGAATATTACTGTCCAGAAAGGGATAGTTTACGTCTGTCAGTGTGGTGTGATAGTAATAAGTTGTGTGTTAATCGTGATAAGTCAAAAGTGTTAATCGTGATAAGTCAAAAGTAGTTCATTTTCGCACTCAGTCATTCCCTAGGAACGGATATGTTTCATTGCGGTAATGTTTCTTTAGAAGTAACCGACAAATATGTATATTTAGGTTTGCTACTGACTGAACACCTTGATTATAACGCAATGACAAAGTATGTGTCACAGTCAGCCAGCCGGGCACTTGGTTTAGTGATTGCCAAAGTGAAATATTTGGGAGGCGTACCATACGATATTTTCACTATGCTATACGAATCGTTGGTTGTCCCTGTTATAACTTACGGGGCCTCGATTTGGGGTACCTCCGATGTATCGTGCATAAATGCTATACAACACTTTCTATTAGGCAGTGGAAAACTGTTATTAGTCTATGGCATAGGCTCACGTTTATAACTAAAGACAGAATAGGTAAAAAGATTTTCAGATGGGCTTATAATTCAGCAGGCAAGAGCTGTAAAAACTGGTGTTTCAGGGTCTGCAATAAACTGAATGAATTAGATTGCTCTCATATTGGGAATATCAATGTCGTTTATGGTAAAAGATTTGTTACGAAACAGATTGAGGATAAGTTGTATAATATATATAAGGATAAGTGGTTACGTGAAGTAAATAGAGAGCATGGCAAACTCCGACTGTATGGGAAATTCAAAACTGAATATAGTGCTGAATACTATGTCCAAAATATTTTAAAGAACAGCCATCGAAGTGCCCTTGCTAAATTCCGGTGTGGGGTTGCCCCTATACGTATTGAAACGGGTCGGTATGAAAACCTCTTCATGAAAGACCGAAGATGTATTCTGTGTAGTAATGGTACATGTATAGAGGACGAGTTCCATGTACTTTTATCATGCCCAGTGTATGATGATCTGCGATATGATTTATTGTCTGAAGTAAGCTTTATATTTGGGGGAAATTATCACAGAATGTCGAATTCTGAACTTCTGTGCACAATTTTATCTTGTGACCAAGTGATAGCGAGTTGTGCCAAAACCTGCTTTTTAATCTTAGAGCGTCGCAGAAAACTAATGTATCCTTAATATATTGTGTTATGGTTAACTGTCTCTCACAACTCTATGTAGAGTGGCATCTGTATACAATGTTTTATTATGTGTTTTATTCTTATGATGTATATGGATGGTGAGACATTAATAAATATCTATCTATCTATCTATCTATCTATCTGTAATAATAAACAAGACAGATTGTTCACACCGCTGGTAACGGCCCACACCTTTCGTCAAAATAACAACTCCGCCTCGCTTTAGCACCCCCCGGTACGCCAGGTGCGCGCGAGCAACAGATTGACTCAAAATACAACCGTAAGTATACGCAAATAAACCCGCTAATGAAGCGACATGAAATGACAACAGTACCGTTTAAGGCTGGATGGCCATAACATGGAAATATTAACAGTACAGCCGGCATAACACAACCGTTGAAATCAGATCCATTCCATATAACATAACTAAGGATTTAACGAAAATGAAACACCCGACAGAAAATTAGTTAATACCCATTTGTTATTGATATAATCTAATTAATATTCCAACGAATCATAGGTAAATACCACGAGTCAAGTTATACTTTTTTAGGATCCCACTTCTGTGTTTCAAAATGACTGCCTCACTAAACTGCTCCAAAATTACTCCTCACTCACTGCTCCAAACGTACTACTCAATACTCAGACTATTACTACTCTTATAATTCACGCGCCATTCTGAACGTATTTAGTCCAAGAATTCAAATATGACCGCTGTTACATGTAACACGCACGTTCGGCTGACTGTCAGCGCATGGTGCCGCTAATAATACGACCTGTAACTATTTTCCCCGAAAGTCGTTCATTCCGAATTGAACAATATTTTTCAAACTAAGATCAAATGAGTTGAAACTGGAATAAAATATATCACATTAGGTTAAAGTTACGGTAGCGTTAAACAACATTTCACTAATTTAGCGACAACAAACTTAACAAAATGCCAAACTAGATCCAAATATGCACCCTTAAATTATATTTAAAAATATTAATCATAATTTAGACAATAAAAAGCTAACACAATGCTGCTTTTAATTATTTGTCATATGTCAAAAAATGCATGTGCATAATAAAACGTATATTCCAAATTGTTAATATAGAAAGAAATAAATAGTAAAAATGAAAATTTGTTTTTGGGATAGGGCGTTGAAGAAATTACGAAGCTTATGGATTTGGTAGTATATAGCGATCTTGGAAAGATAGATATTCAACAGTATAATAAATTATATCGCGGCACTTGTGGGATTCGGGGCTGGTGTATCGTTTGTTCCTACAGGTACATATAGCGATCAATATAATAGACTCTATATATACTGTAAATTCAGATAACAATAAATAATGCGATCGGTGGTTTGCAAGGAGATAGCATTTAGGACGAACCGAATAACCAGGATCTGACGCGAGGGCATCGGCTCAAGCCGGGGGAAAAACATGTCTATTACTTTCTTTTGTCTTCTAATTATGTACCTCAACTTCAACATCTAGTTACACGTAAACGGAATTTACTGCTTATCCAAACGTTAGAGAATTCGGCATTGAATTATCGGATTCTTTTCTCAGTGCCCACGGACATTGCGTTATCAGGTTAGATAATGCGATCATCACGTGACTGTATTATTATGCCATCGTGTTCCAGCCAACGACGGAACGATGGCAAACAAAGAAGGAAAAAACGCAATGGTTTTCTGTAAAACGAACGACTCCGTTCACTGCCGAACGAACCAAAACATTGAATGTTTTTTTCAATGGTTTTCCACGAAAATCAAAACGATGGGTGTAGAACGACTTGTTTGTTTTCCGTCGATTTAAACGAACGAAGCAAAAATGTTAATTGGGAACGCTCCCTTAGGATAGGTACACATCCTCAGTGCCCTCTAGCGGACGAAATGATAACTCGACCTCTTTTTATTTGAAGGGACCAGAGAGAGTGATGGTTGGTGTGAGACTCTGTTATGTAATACGGGGGGTGGGGAGATACTTGGGTGTTTTTGAGATTCATCGAGGATTTGTACGAACTTCGTGCCCACCCACCCGAAGACTTGAATTTTGTCAGTCTCTCTTTGCTCTGTCAACCTTCGCCTCCAGGTTTCACCCCAATACTTATACTGTCAGACAGAATGTAGACTTATACAGGACACTTAGGATAGGTGCAGTTCTAAGCAATGCCGACAGGATATTCATCAAGAGTCTGTTGACTTATTTTCTTGATTCATTCTCATCAGTCGGCCATCCACGTGCTCATCTTTGTTTCTTTTTATCTGTTCATACAGTTTCTTTGATTAGAATGAGTTTGATTAACTCCATGACAATGTGGTGTGGCCATGACCATGCCTACCATGTTTTTGCTCCATAGACCCTCATTTATAAGTTCACAGGTGGCATATTTGACCGATGTACGAGGTTTTTCCTGTAATATTTACTCGATTCCGACAATTGTAAAAGTGACATATATATCTATATTCCGGCTACTTGGTCGAAAATCACTTGGTGAGACACAAAAGAACGCATGGCAGCACATATCCCTTTAAGTACAAACGCTGCACTTTGTGTTTTCCTACTACTGACAATTTGCTACGATCATATGGCGGCAAAGTACTGTCAACCCCACTTATGGGACACTTGCCGGGGTGGGGGGGAGGGGAGTCCTTCAACAGTAAGTTCAGTTAGAAGGTCCACATGAAACACACGTTGGAATGGAATGATATTGTCCTTTCGCCGATTGAGTGAGACAATGACGACGAAAAAATCTTTCCAAAACGTAACGACTACATTCGTGTCAAACATGTGGTCGAAAATGTGGCTCTAAGGCTACTCTCAGCCGTCACCATTTCTGGAAGAGATGATCACATTGCCAAAGACCACAACAACAAGAGGTATCATTGCTGATGTGAAAAGCTATTCCAATGAGTAAGCCTAACGGTTATTTTCGTGTCACCGTGTTATTTAAATCAATGGACTTAGCAATGCAAATTTGCCAGTTCTTAATTGAATATCAGTGTGTTAATCAGCAAGTTTTATACAAAGATTTGAAGTTTCTAATGCCGGATTTGGTAAAGTATTCTAAGAAATATAGGAATGGATATTTTGAGTCATCCGGGAAGTGAAATAGAAGAAATAACGAATAAATCTGGTCAACCGGATAATATATTGTAACACCAACGTTGCGACATTCACCAAAATGTCTTCAACAGGGAAATTGTTGTCAGATCGGTTCATTCCCTGTTGAAGACATTTTGGTGAATGTCGCAACGTTGGTGTTACAATATATTATCCGGTTGACCAGATTTATTCGTTATTTCTTCTATTCTAAGAAATGTTTTTTGTGTAATGGAGTCTTTAGAACCGAAAAGAATGCCTAGTTTAGTACGGAATGTTAATGATATCGACATGTCATTCAAGCTGTCAGCATGAGCAAAACCGATAAAAGTGTGGCTGAGATACAAATCATCACAGAAATAATTTTGGTTTTTGTGATGTAAATTAACTATGAAGTCAAAATATTGGCCTGTGGGGTCGTATGACTTCTTGTCAGTACGGCGGCATCTTTTTCCTCCACCTTCTATGTTGCGTTCAATTGTTATCTGTATATGGTAGGATTCGCTGGTGGACGTTTCGTCTCCGAGGCCTGCCCTCTGTACTAATCATTGGGATTGTGGTTAGCGGCTGTGGCTAACATGGTAGATAATGAAACGCTTGGTCGGCGTCCGGCCTCACAGATTGTGTTCGGAAAAAGAGCTTGCACTCTGCTTATAGTTTTCAACAGTTTGGCCGTTTTTTTCCATCTAACAGTTATAGCGTTAATCACTTTTAGTCAGATCACCTGACAGGGATATTACAACATTACTCTTGAATATTTTTATGTAATACTGCTCATACCGACGCTAGGGTCGTGTGTGCATGCCATTCAAGATAAATGACGACCTATAATGAAAGCGTGGCTGAGACACAAATCAGCACAGGGACGATTTTTGTTTCTTGTGATGGTTTAGATATGCAGTCAGATGATTGGCCTTTTCGGTCATATGACTTCTTTTCAGTATGCCGACATCTTTTCCCATCACTTTAATGTGTTGCGTTTAATCGTGTTGTATTATATATGACATAATACGGAGTAGTTAGGCTTGCAAATGCCCGCTCTAATATGCGCATGGTGTTCTTCGTGATAGAGCGGCTTGATTGCATGTGCTAGAATATATGCAAAACATGTCGAGCACCCCTAACAACAATCTACGTCCGTGCTCATTCGTGAGTACAATGGTTCCATGTACATCATTTGTCGTGCATGGATGTTGATTAATATAACGAATAATTGCCGTGCATCATTATAAGGATATCACGCTGTAATTGGTTTATGTGAAAACATGCCAATGGTCATTAAGATGCCATGAATATTAATTGGCATTACATTGCATGGATCTTAATGGCCCCTACAATTGCATTTCATGGAGATTAATTTACAGTTATTCTTGTCAAAAATATTAATGGCATTAGACATGTTCATACATCACTGTACATGAGTATTCATATTACACGTTCTTTGATCCTTCGTTGATGACCATACATCTTTAATAGGGGCGAAATGCGCATTCCTGGTCATGAATAGCTGGTCGAATAATGATCTAATCCCCAAAAATGCCTTAGAGTATTTTCAGGTACATGTAAAGAAATCCATTCTAATATTTGAATAAATTTAGGTGCCTTCGTTACTAATTCACCTTCACTGGACCACCAACAAAGATATTTGTTGTTGTAAAAACTGTACACATATGCCTGCATAAGGTTTTGACGGTAAATCAGCAGCATATCGCCAAAGGCATATGATAAAAACAGAAATAATAACAAGAACAACAGAAAAATTAATCACACACACATTTTCATCGTAACCAAGAGTTGTTACAAAATACGTATGATGTGCTCTATTTTAGGAAACATATAATTGAATAATTCACTCATTAGTGCCGTCTCCACACATATGTGTACATGATGTGTGTAAAAGTGTTAATCTGCGAAGCATGCACACTTAGGAGCATTATTTGATACTAACCAAATTGATTGGCCATGCGATTTCGCAGTTAAGTCAGCTTTCACGGCTGGGAGGAAAGATGGTCGACACAGGAATATATACAATGGGCAATGTTATACCTATGTGTACATTTGGTAGCCTTCTCAATTCCTCGTGTGACAAATGTGGTCACTTTATTAGGAAGCGTCTCCAAAAATCGCTCGTTTTTTTCGTCGAGAAATCTCTGATCTTTTCGATATCGTAAATTTCAAAGGTGAGAAAGAATCGAGAAATATTTTCACAACAACCGAATGATTCGCGAAATCGGGTTTCTTTCGCTTTATTGATCGGTTTTCATTCGAGAAATTTTTCTCGAAAGAAAAAGGATATTGCGAATCAGTCGAGCATCCTCCGAAAATTGTTCTCAGTGGAGAAAAAAACGATTTAAAACCGATTGAAAGTAGTACCGTTCTTGTATTCGCCTAGCCTGGTACCCTGCCTAGCATGTTACATTGCTGAAATATACCCGTAGACTACGGAACCAGGTTATTGGTTCTATGCACAACTAAATATCCCATGCATGTGCTCGGTCCCACTGATAGACCCATAAATCATAAATTCACAAAAGTGTATTCAAAATGTATATGTCCATTATTATAGATAAAACATGCCGACGACATTCCCCGTTTGATTTCAAATAGTCAAGACCGGAGATGGATCGTTTGGGCGGACAAATTTTACCTGGGCATATATGTAGCACCCTCACACATAGCGGCGTAAAAGTTGTTAATCTGTGAATGAGGTGATTGTATTCATTCGCGTCCCGATGTTTTCGCGATATTCTCTCGAAGCTTTCTCGATCAAAATTTCTCGACATTCTCTCGATCAACATAATGCCATTGATTCTCGATGGGTAAAAACAGATGAATTAAAAACTATATCGAGAAAATCGATCGAGATTTTTGTTGTTGTGTTTTTCATATTTTTCTGTCGACATTCTCTCGAAGTATTCCCGATAAATTCTCGATTGAAGGAAAAACGATTAATGGTGACGCTTCATTAGATGATGTGGAACCTATAAAAATGTAAATTTGATCTCTTTTTATTTCTCTGGTTCGCATTCGCAGTCATATAAACTCATCAAATATGTATGAATGAACACAAGGTATAAGCCAAGATGACCCTGTCGGCATGAAAATGTCGAAAGAATCTACCGGACGCGTTGTGTAATGGATGCTGATATATTAATGGACGCCAGTGCTGTGCCCTAGCGAATAAGTCATGAAATCTTTGTTCACAAGTGTGATCAATCGGCTGTAAAAGTTAAAAATATAACCTTACTATTTGGTCACGATGGTATGGAAGTCATAGAGAAGTGCTCGGAATCACGAGCCGCAGCTCAAGCCGGTGGACCGCCCGCTGCCATCGAGGCTAGACAGCATTGCCCAGGAACTAACTTGAACTATATTGGGAATTGCCCTTTCTAATAGCGCAACTTGAGAAAACAACCTTTCATTAATATTTGAGAACGTCAATGCTAATGAAAAGCAATTTTTCACTCCACAAAACTATTGATGGCAGTTGTTCATCATTTGATTTCCATTGACATGGTGTATTTCGCTTATTGGCGTACTAATAATTACATTGCCATTAGTGACCAATCATTTCCGATTGAAAATTAATCTATTAGTTGAAAATCCAATAGATATATTTTCTATAGGATAGATTGGTCACCGATTCCAGTCTAAATTATTTTAAGAGAGTAAAATATCAGAGTTTCGGTAGGGCGTGAGGAGAGAGTAGACGCGTTTCGGCTGGGCTCCCGGTTTTCACCCGAACACCGACCATATTGTACAATAGTCAACCCGCATATCTGCCTCCAAACACTGATCCTGCAATCATGCCGCCAAAAACACGACGTACCGAGAAAGAAGTCACGAAGAAAAAAACAAATTACGGATTTCATGAGCGATACTGAGACCCACAATAACAACATGGCCGCCGCCACCAAACCACAGGACTCATTTGTAAACGCTCTACAGCATACACTAAATAAAATAGTTCGGTAACAATAGAGCTTCCTCAAAAAGTGTTGGACCGATTTGTGCTCCCAGAGCTGAAACTGCTTCGCGTGAGAGTCCAGGACCTTACTAAGGAAAATGAAGCTCTAAAAGAGAGAGTCCTGCAGAATGAACGTCATGATAGAGGATATAATCTTCGGTTCGAGGGAATAGAGAAAAAGCCCGCAGAAAATCCTACCGAGATTGTAAAGGATCTAATTCAAAACAAACTTCATTTGCAAAATATAACCCTGGAAAAAGTGCGCCGTACCGGTGAGAAAAGAACGGACAATCCGAGACATCGTCAAATTCATCTACAGGCCGGAACGCAGCGAAGTACTTCTACAGGCTAAAAAGCACTGAGCGACAGTCCGGTTTTCGTGACTGACGACTTAATTCCAGAGGGCAGAAGGAAGAAAAACATATTTAGAGATCATATGAACAAATCCTACAACGAAGGCAAGAAAGTGCGATTTGTTCGGGGCCGGCTATACGTCAACGGTACAGAGATAAAAGAAGAGGACGTCGAACGACACCGGGTTACTGAAACCGGCCGATAAACTGTATGGCAAGTAGTCGAACTTTAATTATCAGTTGACAAAGCAATAATTTGGCAATGTAGACTCTGAGTTATCTTTTTCTTCCCCTGACAAATCCTAATACAGGAAATTCTAGTCCGAAAATATATGCGAATGAGCGCAGATTTTATCTACCACTGTCTGAATAAACTATAAAATAGTGACTATTCAGGATATGCCATGAAGGTGATAGGCTCATTCTTACTGCATCGACTTGTAGCAGAAACAACCTTAAACTATGCGTTTTCCATTTTTCCATAGCATTTGGCAGTAATTTGTATTTTTCTAGCATATGGAAATTCGTATATAGCTAAGATTTCTTGGTGACAAATGACCGTAATTTGCATGTTTTTTTTCGTTAATTTGGGGTGTACACTAATGGCAAAATGTCACTTTCTAAATGACAACAAATACACCTTCCTACAAATGCCTGAAAAAAAGCTGAGATATTTATGACAAAATATTGCCAAGTACCAGTGTATTTTTTATGTTTTGCATGGGCGTCGCTAGGATTTTTCAAAGGGGGGTCGATTATCATAGCACTTTAGGCGAGGGTCCAGGGGCCGCCTAGGCCCCGGAAGCTCCGGGGTCCTAGATCGCCGGAGATGCGTTCTAAGCGTTTTCCCGGAATTAAATCTGAACATAATGTATGCAGATTTAGGGTTATATTATACAGCTCTGAGACCTTAAATGGCCTGAGATGCATTCCGAACGATTTCCAACAATTAAACTAACACGTCATTTGTCAAATATCAGTATTATATTTTATTCTCTTGTCATCTTAAACACAATAATAAAGCTTTGGGCCTATATACCTCGTAGGCTAACCCAGTGGCGTCGGAACGTAATTGAAAGTGGGGGACCACTATCATAGCCCAACAGGCGGGGCTTCAGGGGCCGCCTAGGCCCCGGAAGCTCCGGGGTCCTAGATAGCCGGAGATGCGTTCTGAACGTTTTTCCGGAAATAAAACTGATCATACTGCATGCACATTTATGATTCTATTTTCACGATTTTTTTTCGCGATTATAAGCATGCATCGATATTGAAAACATCGCACCTCATGCCTTCATCCATTTGACGTTCTAGTTATATTTAAAACATACAAAACGATGACTTATAGTTCTTGGGAGGGAAACCAATATGCCTACAGATAAGATTCATTCACACAAAGATAAAACAAGGAAATCCTCACAGCCCAACAGGCGAGGGTCCATGAGCCGTTTAGGCCCCGGAAGCTCCGAAGTTCCAGATCTCCAGAGACGCGTTCTAAGAGTTTTCCCAGAAATAAATTCGAACGTAATGTATGCAGATTTATGATTCTATTTTCACGTATGTTTCGCATTTATAAGCACTCATCGATATTGAAAAAAATCATACTTCATGCCTGAATCCATTTGACTGTTTTTTATCACATAAAAAGAACACATAAAAATCTGATGACCTTTACATCATGGAACATTAGAACCAATATGATAGCGATTCATTTACACAAAGCTAAAATGAGCGATCGTCACAGCCTGAAAGGCGAGGGTCCAGGGGCCGCCTAGGCCCCGTAAGGTATATGGATTTATGGTTCTATTTTCACATTTGTTTCGCATAAACCCGCATCGATATTGAAGAATATGCCGGACTCCATTTGACTTCCTTGTTTGACACAAACAAAACGGGCCTATAACACACCACTACACGTCCTGGCACTCTATCTGTAATTTTTATGGGCTGCTGAACAGTGGGTGACCAAAAGATATTCGGGCCCCCCTAAATCAAAAGTGAGGGGTGGTGGTGGGGGGGGGGGCATCGATTGCGCAGCTTCCTTTGGGCATATCCGGTTTATATGTACACTTTATTTAAGTTTGTTCGTGTACTTTATATTTACGTTAAATTTAACGTCTTAACTTCCTATCGTTATTTATGTTAAAAAAATATTTATAAAAAAAAAAAAAAAAAACTTTATATATAGGCCCTATTTATTTCGTTTTATATATATTTACAAAGGTTTTAACTATATATTTGTGTTTGACAATATTTTCACAAACGGCGACTTTATATTTTGGTTTTAACTCTATATATTTGTCGTTGACAATATTGTCACAAACGGCGCCTCATAAAGGGGGGGGGGGGGTCGTTCGCACCGGACGACCCCCCCCCTAACGACGCCCCTGTTTTGTTATGTCATTTGACTGAAAAAGCGTTTGTATATATGTGATTAGCAGATGTGAAATGTGTCCCCACACAAACTGACAAATACACGTATTTTTGTGCTTTTTGCTATGCCATTTGGCTGAAAAAGCGTATGTATGTACATGTATGTAAATTGCAATTGGCTGACATGAAACGTGTGTGCTCCCCCCACTCCCTCCCACCCAAATCCTCTCCAGTATAGAAACTGGGCGAAGACCGGATGTCTGATGCCTGCGCGCCCAATTTTCTTGTCGATATTTTTTCAAGCTTTTCCTATTTCTTTGTTTGTGTGTATTTGTGTGTGTGAATGAGTATGTGAACGAACATAACCTCCCCTCCTTTCAACACCTTTCTCTTTGTATAGGCAAATGTAGGTTTAACAAACTTCAGCTTTGTATGTTCCTAGTGATACTATTCATTAGAATCTATTCAGGAAAAAAAATTGTTCAGTAGAATCGTTACTCTACTCTACATGGTCACGTGCTTCGCACAAATAACAAAACCGCCTATTATGCAAATATTACACCCCTTTTATACCAGTTGTCTCTTTGATTTCTCTCCCCCCCCCAAAAGAAATACCAGGTCACACTATTGAAACTTACACTCCCTGTATACACGAACAATCACAGATCTCACCAAGGGCCCTCATTACATTCAACATATACCCCGTGCACAACATGTCTATTTCGGTTAAATCGCACACATGACTGGTAACGTGGTGAAAATTCTCTATAAACTGCCAGGGACTGGCCCAGCCTAAACACGAGTAGATGTCTTACACTACCGGAAACAGAAACATTGTGATATAATTTGCCTGCAAGACACACATTTCACAAAAACATAGAGCCATATATTAGATCTCAGTGGGGCTTCGAGATAGTTTTTAACTCATATGGGTCAAACTCAAGAGGAGTTTGTATTCTCTGTAACAATAAATTTGAATACAAAATAAAGGGGACAAAGATGAACAACGCCGGAAACTTCCTAACATTAGATCTAAAAATTGAAGATCTTCCTGTCACACTTATAAATTTATATGGACCGAATGAAGACGAACCAGACTTCTTTGAACAAGTTACACAACTGATAGATGAATTTAATAACGACGTAGTTTTTATATGCGGAGACTTTAACCTGATACAGATATCAGAGCTAGAAACGAACAATTACTTACACGCAAACAATCCTAATTCAAGAAACATAGTTCTAGAAATCAAGGATGAAATCGAACTCGTCGATCCATTTAGGACACTTCATCCGACATTGAAAGGCTACACTTGGCCGAGGAGAAACCCACTGAAACAAGCGCGGCTTCATTTTTGTCTATAATAAAAGATATAAAAGAGGTGACTATTGAATCTAGCTACAGAACTGATCACTCGGGTGTTCTGATAAAACTACAGGTGAACAAATTCACAAAAGGCAAGGATCTATGGAAATTCAATAACAGTCTAATGACAGACGAAAAATATTGTGAACGAATTCGATAAGTGATATCTGACGTAAAACAACAATATGCCGTCCCGGTCTATAATCAGGAACAATTTATTGTAATCGGCAACGCCGACTTACAATTTACTATAGACGACCAACTTTTGCTGCAAAATCTTTTAATGACAATTATATTGTGTGATATGCACAATATCATACTCGACCTTTCGCAAGGAAGAACAAAATGAAAACGAAAATAACTTAATCAAAGATATTCAGCACATAGAGAATATGGAATCCATACCTTTCGAACTCCTTGAGGTAAAAAAAAACAAAACTCGATGATATCCGTAAGCAAAAACTATACGGCCATTTTGTCAGATCAAGAGCTCAATGGATTGTACAAGGAGAGAAACCCTCCAGCTATTTCTGCAGACTTGAGTCCCGAGATTATGTCAATAAAACTATTCCTAAACTTGTGGCCAATAGTGACATTGTTACTGATCAATTTAAAATATTTTCTGCTGCTAAACACTTTTATTCAGGCCAGTACTGTAGAAAGGAATGGAAGAACCTACCAGAAATCTCGACACCATCCGACTGTCGAACAACCAGTACCAATTCTCGATGAAAATCAAACTGAGAAATTTGAAGGACTTTTGACTCTCCAGGAAGCTACCAACTTTCTTACGAAGATGAAAAATAATTGAAGCCCTGGATCCTATGGATTCACAACAGAATTTTAACAGTTTTTCTGGAGGACTTGGGTGTGTTTGTAGTGCGGTCAATAAATTATGGCTATCAAACGGGACAGTTATCAGTCACACAGAGACGGGGTATCATAACATGTATACCAAAACCAGACAAACCAAAACAATTCATGAAACACTGGAGACCAATTTCATTATTAAATGTAACCTATAAAATTGCCTCAGGGTGTATTGTTGAAAGGATTAAATGTGTTTTAGAGACATTAATCGCAGAAAACCAATCTGGATTCATGAGCGTGAGATATTTAGGTGACAATATAAGGCTGATATACGACCTGATGCACTATACAGAACAAGAAAATGTACCTGATCTACTCCTTTTGGTTGACTTTGAAAAAGCCGTTGACACCGTCTCTTGGTCCTTCATCTCAGATGTTTTATCTTTTTTTCAATTTCGGTCCCTCTGTAAAACAATGGATCAATGTTGTCATTCAAAACGGCTTTCTTTCGGAGTTCTTCAGTGTTACAAGGGGGTGTAGACAAGGAGATCCGATCCCCTGTCTCCATATCTATTCGTCTTGTGTGCGGAAATCCTTTCCATTCTAACCAGACAAAACGTAGAAATAAAGGGTATACAAACAGGTCATATAGAATACACTCGGATACCGACTGCACACACATCTAACATGTCTAGACAACAATGGTGTCATTAGAGGAATCTTTACTTGTAAACTACTCAAACACGAATCGTTCAAATGTTGCGATTGCATCCTACTGGGAAAATTGGCATGTAGAATGACAGCAATGACTAACAAATATCATGAATATCCGGAAATCCTACTGAAGACAACGAGGACTCCGAATTAACGCTTACATTCATGCAAAATGATCTGTTTAATAATATAGGTGGTAATTAAATATGCCTGGCACTGGAATCTTTATCGTTATGCTACATTGTAATTTCTTCAACACAATGAGCCAATCTGCACCACAACTCTTCACACTATCGCTCCCTCAAACTATGAAACGGTGGAAACGTGTAATGCCAATATTGATTATGGTAAGAACTTGTGAGAAATTGGATAACAGAATGGCAGACATCATCTTCATATAAAATACACAAAATACAGTTTTTATTGGCGACGTTGATAACAAAAAGTGGATGGACAATGGAAAATCGCAGATTGATATTGATATACACCGATATTCACTGCAGAAGCAAAAGCTGTATTTTTAGCTTTGGAAGGTATTGGGTCCACTAAAAAGAAAAAAAATGTCATATTTTCAGATTCACTGTCATGCCTTCAAGCGACTAACAGTTGAACTTCGACTCATCCCACTATCTTGAATATTCTACAATTATATGACTAGATTTGATCAACAGATTGATATTTTGTTTTGTTGGTTGCCTGGTCAAGTTTACATGAAAAGTAACACTGAGGCTGATAGAATGGCTAAGGCAGCCATAGATGATCAGGTTGATCCTGCTGGAATCCCATATCGATTTCGGACCCTCTATCTGTACTTATGTGAGACGGCTGTTTCAATCTTTATGGGATGCTGTGAATAATAACAAACTTCAAGGGTTAAAAAAAAACAAACAAAAAAAACAAAAAAACCCTGCACGCTATACTCATCTGAACAGCCAGAAACGTTTCGATCAAACCATGACCAGGCGATGTAGAATCGGCCATACACGATTAACTCTCGAGCATTTACTAAATAAAAAAGCCAAAGTGTATTCCATGCTACGAAGAATTCAAAGTGAAACATATTCTTATCGACTGCATAGATTTTAAGATTGTAAGAGATTCTTATTATCGAGCGACTACTTTCGAAGATCTTTTTAGTCAGGTGAGTGAGGACTGCGTCTTGTATTATTTGAGAGAAATCGGTTTGTTGCATAAGTTTTAATGTGTGTATGTTTTAATGTGTTAGATTACTAAGTTATTGGCTTGAGTACTTAGAATTTTGTTTTTCTCGTCGCTATATAGCTAAAATATTGCTGAACGCGACGTTAAACCTTAATTCTCTCTCTCCTTGATATAGAAACGCATATTGTTTCTTAACCCCATCTGGCCTGGACGATTTAGAGATGTACCACAGCCTGGGGGGAGGACGAAAGAGCCCCAAATATTTTCCCTATCCCTAAGATTAGAGTGCTAAAACTTTCCTCACTATATCTTTGGGTCAAGCTCCACTACAAAATGTAAAACAAATCAATATGATAACGTCACAAAGACGTAATTTTCAGGAAAGGCATTTTTTGGACGATTTTTCGGTCTGATTTGTTATTTACGTGCTTTCTGCGCAAAAACAGCATGACAAATTAGTAAATAATAATTTGATGTGAAATAAAATAGCTTTTGCCAACTTTTCCTTGCAGAAAAGCAGGAATTTCGAAGAAAATGACGAAAACCTCACTTTCTGGTACCCCACATGGTTGTCATTTTGAATTTACGCATGATCCTCTACTTGGGTTATGCAACTAGGTTCAAAATGACCCCATTATGATAGACTACACAGTCGCGGCGTGTCAGCTCTGAAGTGTTTGGCGTTCCGGACATAAGAGCAAAAATAAAAAATCACAAAAAACACAAAACAAACAGGTGGAGGGGGTGGAAGGCGGAAAGTTCCCCCAGACCAGATAAGGTTAATGGAAGATTCAATTCAAATTACATATTTCTTCTCGCAACGTCTGAATAAGTCACAGAGCCATATGTCACTAAGTCGCAGAACATTATATCCCACACGAGTAAAAAAACTGGTACTGCTATAGGTATTGCAGAAAAATTTATAACGGCGAGAATTTGAGATTCACGTCTTGTATTTATTCTGGATAGGAACTATTAGGTCAGTAATGTTCGGACATCATCTCCTGTCTCTCAACTACAACCAGTCACAGGTGAAGTGAATGTATGGAATCACACTGTAACCAGAAAATAACACACGATTGAAACGCAACACGTATCGAAGCATGGCACACATGGCTGACGGTGATTTGTTCTGAAATGTACTCGCCTGAACTGACGAGATGTGGAGAAGTAGTATAGTCTTTTTGCTCGCATTTAGAAATGATAGTTTTTATGTATATGGAAGTTATCATAGGTAGTAAAGAGTAAGCTTGAACAAAATGGTACTTAAGTATGCTTACCTGGCGATGATGAGTTACTGTGCCTGTTTTGTTGATTACAGACTCCTCTCGTCTCGCAATACATGTTCAGTCTTTGTGATATGTTATAAATGAACAATAGCCAACACGCTACGTGTACATCCCAATACCTATCCGAACACGTCATACAATACGGTATGACGCATACGGTACTTCCTGATCATGGTAACCGAGTTAGAATACGTAAATGACAAATAAAAACAGTACTACATATAGTTATCAAAGAACAGTAACTCGACCATTTTATATCAAGACACCTTATACTTACCTTGTGCATAATAATTAATATTATGCAATACTGTTGGGGTAATTCTAAACCTCTTATACCAAATGCCAGAAAAACAGACTTCCCCCTCCAGGGCCTCCATCAACTCCGGCGACTTGATCGCTTATGTTCCCGCCAAAAACTCCATTCCTGAGTTTGATTTCTAGCACGATCAAACCCACAGGTGAATTGAAGTGCTCCTCAAACTAAGGAGATTCATATACATTCATTGGATTTACTCGCGCTCTCAAGCCTCCCGTGTTGGTCCGTGAGTTTTTACATTTATGTACTTTCTCATTATGCCGAATTCCTTACCGCATTGCACTTTATTTATTGTTATAAATTATGGTATATTGATCCTGTTAATATTATTTTAATGATCAGTCAATGACCGCGGATCTAGCGAATTTACGCATGTGTTTACTATCATTTCTGGGCTGCCAGATATGTTAATTCTGAGGTTTGCAGTTCGTTGAAATGTGTACGGTGTAAATTCCATTGCTATTGTGATTCACAATTAGAATACGCGGACGGGTAGTTCGGTTTGTCTCGGGAGTGGGTGAGCCGTTTGTCCTGTGTGACGTGTAGTAGTTCTTTAGCGTGTTCTATGCAAGTTAGCTAATTAGAATACGCTTAGCGGACTCTGGCTGGCTTGACCGGTTCGTATAAATAACTGATAAACTGACACACGAATTCAGTGTGCAGTGCTGGCGGCCTTTAGTTGTTTTCTATTTAGTAGTTTCTATTTTATTTTATACCATGGCGGACGAAAATGATCTGCTTATAGAAAGTGATGAGCTTTTGGTGGAAAAATGGGCTAAATCTTTCAAGATCTCTGCCGATGCCATTAAATTGTTGGCTAAGGATGGCTTTACTTCATTGGAAGCACTGCAACTTTTAGCTGAAGAAGACATAGCCTGCACAAAAAATCCAAGAGGTCAGCAAAAACTAATATTAAAAGTTGTCAAAAAACTGACCGACGAAGCGGCCGTTTCGAACAGTACCAGTAATTTTACTACTATATCTGGGACCACGGTACCTCGTAGTAACGTAACCTAGGCTGAGCGGTTAGACGACCCTTTTGTGCGCGAGATAACTGGAACTTTACGAGCTGCACAAGCTAATCTGTCGAGCGTCGGTGTCGGGCCGCCCTCCGGTCAGCCACAGAGTGCCATAAACAACGTACCCAGGGAGCAAATTTTTTGGCAGGACCCCACGTCTATTTGGCTTCAACTGCGAGTCGCGGTAAGAGTAACTTTTTAGATATTTTAGATTTTACCGATGGCTCTCTGTCCACAGAAGAAAAAGTAGTGCTAAACTCGGATGGCGAGAGCCAGATTATTTTGAAAACTGGACCACAGAGACCAAAATTAGAGAGCTTAACTGTTCCCAAGTGGTCAATTGAGAATTTGGCTATTTTATACAAATTGCAGTCCGAAGGAATCCTAGATCACTTAGGCGTGATTGACTATTTGGCATATACGTCGAGAATTTAGCAGTTACTAGCCAGGTTCGAATCCGCATCTGTTTGGCTATATGACCGGGATTACAAGAAGCTGCAAGGTCAACACGTATTTAGGAGGGGCACTGATGTGCCACATTTACAAACTGTTTGGCTTCAAAACCGAACAAACCATCCACTAATGGCCGCAAACTTGCGTTCTCATCAACGACAAAAAGGTCCTATGACGTCATCGGGAGAAGAGATCTGTAAAAGTTTCAACTCGCGTGGTGGATGCAAATTTGTAGATTGCAAGTTTGTGCTCGCATGTTCTGTTCCCAACTGTGATCAGCGCCATTCAGCTGTTTTGCACGATCGTTTAAAAAACTAGATATAAACTCTATACCTACATTGAATCTCAAAGCATGGCGAGAAGAGCTTGATGAGAATGATATTGACCGGGAATTTATCCTGAATGGAATTTTGAATGGATTTGATATTATTTCCCCGGAAAGCGACTCGATTGCTGTTGAGTTGGATAATCACAAATCTGCTAGCCCAGGCTGTGAGCATTGTGATAAGGTGAACAAACAGGTTTTGACGGAGATTCAACACGGCAGTTATATACCTACCAATGAGCGCCCCATTATTGTCTCGCCACATTTACGGGCCCCATATTTGTGTCATCTAAACAAGTTTATAACTTTCTGTAGCTTGATTGGAATTTCGCCTGTGCCTATTTCTTTACAAAATTTGGCCAGGTATATTGTGTACCTTTCACAGAGTTTTGTTTATAGCTCTATTAAATAGTAATTAAATGCTGTCAGAATTTTGCACCTTGAAGGTGGGCACCCCCCACCCCTAACAAATAGCTGGTATATTTGTAGTATTCTACGGGGTATACGCAGAAACATCGGAGATAATATACGCCCTAAGCTCCCTATCACTCTTGATATTTTAACAGAGATTTTTAGTGTAATTGACTTAAGTTCGCCTTTCGATTTGGCGTTTTGGAATGTGTGCCTCGTTGCCTTTTTCTCTTTCTTGCGGAAATCCAATCTTCTGCCCAAGTCTTCTTCCTATGCCGGCAACCCAATGTTTTTGCTACGGCAGGATATTTCATTCTCCGAGAAGGGCATGATTTTGCTTATAAGGCATTCTAACAGTTCAGGTTAGACAGAGAACTGTCCAAATTCCGTTGCCACACATTCCGGAATCTCCTTACTGTCCCTCGTGTATTAGCTTGGTTTGTTTCATACGCTCTCCTGTACCTTTGTCTGCACCCGCCTTCCAGGACCCGTCCCCGTCTGGTCCTTTAATTGTTACGCAATCGATGTTCGCACATAGATTATAATCTTGTATGGAGGCATTAGGTCGCGATACCTCCTCCTATTCAGGCCACAGCTTCCGGAAAGCTGGGGCTTCTTTTGCTTTGGAATCTTGAATTCCCGCTGATTTGATCAAATTACAGGGTGACTGGCAGAGCGATGTGTATCAGAGATACCTTACCCCTTCCCTCACGGCAAGGTACAGAGTTGCGTCAGACATGAGAAAGAGAGTCCAGATATTAACGAAACATAAATGAACTTTTACGAATGTATGTGAGTTTGGGTGTTTGGAGGATATCGACACTTCCTTGCCGCCGTATTAATTACCTGATAGCAATTACTGGCGGCGGGTTATTTCTTAAAATATTTAATATAATTATATACATATTTTTTATGTGGCGGCAAACAGCAATAAAGTGTTCGTGTCTTGTTTTCCCCCAAACTCTGATTTAATCAAGTGTTTTTTATTGTGTATTGTGTTGTATGTATTGTCTTGTCTGTGTATAAATTTAATGAGACAAGATCATTAATACAGTAGAAATCCCCTGTGTATTGGGATCGCTCAGTCTGGCGCTCGCCATTCTGTAAACAGCATATTGGGTCTATGCTTTCACTATGGGATTATTCTGCTCTGCATTGAGAATAATATATACGTTGTTTAAATGTAAATCGTATACCATTGTGATAAATGTGTTAAATGTCTGGCACGACAAACTATGGCACGACTCGGAATTGGCTTTTACGATCATAGGTTACGTTGTGCGTTACTGATCTGGTAATGGACTCTTGTTGACATGTTACTAGGCATTCAATTTGACCGGCAGCACACCTCTATCGACGTAGTGCGTCGGGGTCATAGCGTTCATTGCTGGATAAGTTACGTAACCTCTTTGTTACTGTGAATTCTTTGTGCGAATATTTCTAAAGGTAGTTTGGTATACCTTGGCAGAACAATGCATGACATGTAGACACTATTCTAATAGCTGAGCTCTGTACATTATATTCGCGCTTTGGGTTTACGTTTCAAGGAATGGTGTATATAATCACAACAAGATCACATTGTTGTCTGTATTTTAGTAGAACGATGCGAGGTATTTTTTATGGCATGTTATGGAAATAAAATACCGTCTAGAATGTTTCACGTTCCAAACATTCTTTCGCTCCAATACTATATACAGTGGATTGTATGTATGGTGTACCGTAATTATCAAACTATACGTTTGCACATGTATAGTAGTTCAACATGTGATGCTGCAAATGTATTACAGTACAAGTGGGGCTATACTGATACCTATACATTGGATCAATATTCATTGTTTGCGCATTGCGGTGTTGTACGCTTGATTTTTACGAATGGACAGTTACGATGGGTTCCATCTCTTGTTATAATACCTAGAAACTGAGATTTTCTTTGATTGAGCTCGTTTCTGTACACATAGTGGCATCTATGTGGTTGTGGCGGTATTATTATACATGAGGTCAGTAGTACACTATGAGAGGACTACACCTGTGCGGGATCGTTCTACAAGGCCAGAGCTGGCACTGTGAACAGTTATAAGCTCTGTAGGATATGATTAATTAGCACTAATTTAATCATATCTATATTTTTCAGAATTATGTCTGACTCGGATAAATCTGGAAAAGTGTCTCCGTCGGGTTGCTCCAACTGTCACCAATGGTCGGTCAAGGGTACCATTGGGCATGAGTGCTCGAAATGCTCGCAGTGCACCGAAGGGAATAGGTGCGAGGTATGCTCTGCCTGGTCTGAGGAAGTCTTACAGCGCTGGCTGTCAGTACGTTCTCGGCCCGTGGCGGCATTACCGCCCGCGAACCCGGGTACTTCCGGTTCAGGTCTTTCTGAGGTCTTCCAACCCGTAGGAAGATTTGTACCTGAATCGGAATTGGATGCGCGTTTTGGGCTGGCAGCGAAACTGGCACACCGGTGTTCGTGGTCTCCCGTCTAGGGAGCTTCGTGCGGCCTGTCTTGTAGTCCAGTCCGAACCATCAAGCGCTCCTAGGACTCTAGTCACTAGTGAGACACCGTCCGGCCCTTCTCGGGGTCCGACGGGAGATGGTACGGACATGGACACAACTGTGCTCGACGGGATGGCAAAGTCCACCAGCCTAGCCGAGATCGAGGTCGATCGATCTACGGCCGACACGGGCCCTCCGGTCCGTGTTGTGGCGTCGTGCGGTGACCGTGATCACGCTGATGCGGGGTTGCTAGCCCGTTCTCATGATCATGACTCCGTTCAACCGGGAACATCCGGCCTGGGTCGTGACGGTTACCCGTTGGACGGAGATCATATCGAATCCTCCTGGTCACGCCCCTGTGGTGACCTAGGCTCTTCATCCGGCTCCGTCATCGGCTCTCTTGATGATCGGTTGCTTGAGGATTCGGATTCCGTCCCTCACGTTGACTTGAACCAGGAGCAAGTGGGTGCCATCGATGATACCATCGATGCGGCTCTTCTGCGGGCTGCCGCTCAACAGAAGATGCCGGGAGGCCCACAGCTCCTGACGCCCGACCATATGGCCTCTTGGACTAGGTCGTTAGCGTACGTTGCCGAAGTGTGTGGTGTCGCATCCAACACTAAGCAGCAGGAACCCGCGAAGCGATCGACAACAGGGCAGTCGCCGGCTCGCCGGCCGGAGCTACCCTCGTTAGGGCTAGATCCTTTCGTAGATCAAGCTTTCGAAGCGCTCTCCGCGAGGCCGCAGGGGAAGGGTAAGCGTTCCCTGCGCACGGCTCCACCCGGGTTCACTGAGCTCTTCAGAGGCCCCCCTTACGAAGTCAAGCGGATGGAAGCGACCTCGAAGGTTGGACGGCAGCCCGCCTTCTTCCTGACCGGCAGACAACATCGGGAGGATCTACATCCAAGCGATATGTTGCGTTGATCAGTTGAGGAAGAGTCCAAGGCGGCAGAGTGTTCGGCCCAGGCCGGGTTACGAACTTTCAGGCGCCTTCTGCACATGACTCATGCATCGCACGTTGCTGCCCTGTACGGCTGACGATGTGGTGTCCCGGTTGCGATCCATGGATGCGGAAGCGATTCCGAAACCCGTTGTCCTTCCGGCTGGCGATGGAGAACCGCTATCGGTTCCTCAAGCACCCCCAGAGTTCTACCATTGTATGCAGTTGGCTTCTGCAACAGGGTTGGACCTTATGACTAGGGTGATAGCAAGAGTACAGATTTCCCGACGGAGACTCTTCCTGGCCGAGTCTCGCTGGGCTCAAAATTCCATGCGCAGAACTTCATGGACTTACCTCTCGGTTACGAAGAGTTGTTCTCCGATGGACTCAAGACTTACGCTGCTGAAGGTCATATTGGCTCTCAGGAGCTTGAGTCCATGGTCAAGCAACACCAGACCCTTGCTAAGGGGAAACGCAAACCCAGCGTTTCCAAGCCGATTCTTTCCCTTCGAAGCCTAAGAAAGCCAGAAGAGGCTACCGTGGCAAGGGGAAAGGTAAGAAAGGGTCTATCAACCCTTCTAAACCCGCTGGTAAGGATGAGAAGCGCACCTGATACGTCAGTGTGCGCACCCCCACTGCTCAGGACACCAACCTCCAGCTCAGCCCGAGTTTGTGGGGGAGGGGGGCACCGGACTCGGCACTTCTGTGTCGGCGCCCGGAACTGCCGGACGGAGGCCGCCTAACGCACTTCACCTCCTGGTGAAATCGGTACAGCGCAGACGGCGTAGTAAGGCAGATTGTCGCGGAAGGATACCGAATGGAATGGAGCACTCCAAGCCGTTCTCCTCCGTTGACAGGGACCCCACTCGTGACCCCGTTACCTCGAGACTCCCGACAGATATCAATCATACGGGACGAGATAACTTCCCTCCTCGCCAAAGCGGCTGTAGTAGAGGTGAAAGATCCGGGGTTTTACGCCAAGATGTATTTGGTGTCCAAGAAAACCGGGGGATGGCGACCGGTCCTCAATCTACGGCCCCTCAACCGTTACATTCGCGTCGAGAGATTCAAGATGAAAACTCTTCGATCTGTACGGGCCGGCCGTCGGGTCGGCATGTGGGCCCCATCAATAGATTTGAAGGACGCGTACTTTCACGTACCGATTCATTCGGACTACAAAAAATACCTACGGGTCGCTATCGACGGCAAGATATTAGAATTCCAAGCGTTATCGTTCGGAATTACATCTGCCCCTCGGTTTTTCTCACTGGTAGTGGATGCCCTATCTGTCGTCCTACGAAGGTGAGGTGTGGATATCAGCACCTACATCGACGATTGGTTGGTCAAGGGATCGTCGGAAACGGCAGTCACCTATGCGATCAGGTTGACACTCTTCCATGCGCCTTTCAGCGGCTGGATAGTCAACGTACCCAAGTCAGCGCTGACCCCGTCACAGATGTTCATACACCAGTTTGATCTCCGGATCGGGCGGGTTCGGCCTTCGCCGGATGCCCTAGATCTGCTGGAGGAGATGCTCGCGGTGTGCTTCACCTGCCGAGCTCTCCCGGCGAGAGAGTTCTTGCGACTTCTGGGTCGACTGGTCAGTCTGGGAGAAGTGGCCAACTACGGCCCACTTCGACGCAGACCCATACAAATGTACCTAATGTCTGGAAACAGAGCACGGGTCATTTGAATCAACCAATCCCGATAGACTCAAATCTATTATCAGCCCTCCGCTGGTGGCGGAACCGGGACAACCTCCTCACGGGGGTCTCGTTGCATCAGCCGGAATCGAATCTAGACCTATTTACGGACGCCTCCATGGACGGCTGGGAAGCGCATCTGGACGAGTACCTGGCACAAGGAATGTGGACCGCGCAGGAAAACACTTGGCATATCAATCTCTTGGAGATAAAAGCAGTAATCCTAGCGTTGAAACGGCTTGCGGGATAAAGTTGTTCTGGTAAGGACAGCTCGACAGTGGTCGCGTACATAAATAAGCATGGAGGGACCAGATCCCCCAGCTATGTTTCATGGCCTGGAAGCTATTCCAGTGGTGCATCAAGCATCAGGTGACCCTGCGAACGGCGCATATTCCGGGCATACGGAACGTTCTTGCGGACTCTCTCTCTCGTCAACAGAGGGTTCGTCCGACCGAATGGCAGCTGAACGACTTGGTACTCAGACATGTCTTCTTTCAGTGGTCGACTCCTCATGTAGACCTATTTGCCACAAAAGACAACAAAAAGCTCCCAGTATATGTGAGCCTGTTTCCGGATCCATAGGAGCATGCAGTGGATGCCGTAGCGGTCCCGTGGTCAGGAATGTACGCTTACGCGTATGCTCCGACCATACTGATTCCTATGGTTCTCAAGAAGATCGAGAGCGAGAATTGCCGAATCATTCTAATCGCTCCTTTCTGGCCGACACGATAGTAGTTCACGAGTCTCCTCGATCTTGTAGACTACCCACGCATTCTGCCGGACCGTCCAGACCTCCTCACACAATGCCGGGGGCATCGAGTTCACGACAATCCAACAATGTTCAAGTTAACTGCTTGGAATCTGTCATCGAATCCCGACGTCAGGAGGGCTTTTCTCAACAAGGTGCCACTCTCATGGCACAATGTAGAAGGCCATCCACCAGACGGGTTTATAACTCTAAACTCAGTCTGTTCTGGAGTGGTGCGAGAGAAATAATAAGAATCCCTCTCAAACAACTCCATGAGAAGTAGCAGACTTCTTCGTATTATTGTACGAAGAAAAGGGACTACAACCAGTCACTATATCTGGTTACCGGTCTGCCATAGCGAAAATCCATCCTGGTTTCCGATGCGGGTCCAAGGTTACACAGAGCAAACCATTAGACGACCTGATCAAAGGCATGTTCGACCTACGATCTCGGGTGAAGAAAATGCCTCCAGCATGGAATCTCGAATAGGTCCTAAATGCACTTACGAGACCACCTTTCAAGCCCATGGTTCAGGCCAGCCTTAAGATCTTGACACTTAAGACTGTGTTTCTCGTCGCTGTGGCGTCCGCTCGGCGGAGATCTGAGATCCATGCTCTCTCCGCTGAGAAAGAGCGCTTACGTTTTATGGGCGAAGGTCTGCTACTTCAGTCGCGGGCTGACTTTGTGTCGAAAACGGAGACTATCAAACACGGCTCAAAACCTTTGGTTTTAGCTGACCTAGGTAAGTTTTCTCCCGACGATAAATTTTTATGTCCGGTGCGTGCTGTGAAGTACTAAATTGAAGCTACCAAACATCTTCGAACTTCAGACAATCATTTGTGGATTACCCACCAGATCAATAACCACAAACCGGCTTCCAACGCCACCATCGCTCGATGGATTGTTGAAACCATTCAGATGGTCTATGCAGCTGCTCAGACTAAAGAGTTTGTTTTCGCCAATGCCCTTGAGACCAGAGCGGTAGCCACTTCGGAAGCGTTATTTAATGGAGCTTCTCTTAGTGACATCATGGACGTTGCTCAGTGGAGATCTGAGGCTACTCTCATCAAGTATTATCTCCTGGACCCTTCTACGTCGACAACTAGCATTGAAATGGCTACTCTCACTGAAAGGCTGAGTAATGCCGCGCATATTGATGATATATTTTTATATAGCATCAAACTGAGGAATTGAGTTTTTGGCGGTAACTTAAGCGGTCAAGGTCGCCGGAGTTGATGGGGGCCCTGGAGGGGGGTGTCCGTTTTTTCTGGCATTGGTATAAGAGGTTTAGAATTGCCCCAACAGTATTGCATAATATTAATTATTATGCACAAGGTAAGTATAACGATCTTTCATAAATGGGGGGTTACAAAAACCCTTCTCAATTATACATGCTCAGATCAAGGTAAAATGCTGCAGATTTTATGTAGACGTTAACATGGTTAGTAATTGGTTTCCATTTCGCCAATCTTTAGATTCAGTACAGGCATCTGCCATTCCATATTACGATACCGCTCATTCTACCAGTGTAATAATACCAAAATGATGTGTAGTTATAAAACAAGGATATTAATCTAAAATAGATCAAAATAAAGACAGTACAATACTAATATAAATTGATCATGGTGAGAAATATGTATTTTGGAAACTCCATCTATTCAATCGAACTCCAACTTCCTAATTCTAAATTACCGCTTACTATCTTGACAGGAACTTAAAATAAAACAGTTCATCTTGTTCATAGTACACCACCTGGAATTTCATCTCAAAGATTCGAATTGGTTTTCGAAATCCAGTATCGGTGAATTTTGAAGGACAAAAACTAGATTTCATTGAAACACTGAAAAGCGTTTGATGAGACTGGTTAAGTGAGTTGAAAATATGGTTGCAGCATGTCTTCTAAAATTGACGTTGGCGGAATCAGCATCCCCGTCCCTCCCCCACCCAGGCCAGATAGTGTAAGATACTAATGATCAATCATGGAATAAAATCAGATATATTATAGGCCTTTCGTCTTCTTTATCTGTTGTTGTGACATAATGGCGAATGCCAAGGATCACTATGGCCTCGAACAAATGAGTATGCATACAGGATACCAAGAGTATGATTGACGGAGGCAGACGAAAAACGTATGCGTACATTTACTCTTTGAGTTTCTTGTATCTCTTCTCCTTATTATCTATGGAACATAAAATAAGAGGCTAACTAAATGTCAGAGGCTTACTAATTATATCTCCAGTTGGTATCAGCAGAAAATCGAGTTATTAAGAATGGTGGAGAAATCGTGGGAAAATGTATCGCATTACCACCGTTAGTGGGAGGGTTCCAAATTACAAGTTTATAGTTCCTGTGTGATCTAATTGGCAATGTCAGCCATCAATCAGAAAAAATATCGTCTTTCTTATTCATGTTTCCTTTCGTAGAATCTTGAACTGCAGATGCACCTGTAATTTTGTTCATCTGGTAATGAACGCAAACTGGAAACATATTCAATAACAGCTTCATCTATCCTTGATCAGTTTGCAACTTGTATGATCCCGTCGTCTATGAAAACAGATGTTGCACATGTAGTACACTAATTAGGTTGCTACTCGGGTTTGGCTTCAGGACAAAAGCCTCAACTTCACAACACAAATTTAATTCAAATTTGTACTTTAACCCTCTCTGTACCGATAGAAATATAGTTCAATGATTGCCTGTCATTGGCATAGAAAAATGAAAGATTTCTAAACAAGTATTTTCATCATATTATATATTGTTCGAAAGCTTGGAGTATTGTCTTTAAAACTACGTAGGCGATGTTAAGTATATCTTCGCTTCATTCATGTTCATGACAGTTTTGACACCAGCTTGCCGGTGCAGAGGGAGTTAAATTCACGTTCTGTGAACATTGAGGTAGTTACCCGGGATTACATGTGCATGCAAACCAATTAATTGCCTTTCTTTTGCCTTGTTTCTTGAAATTTTCAAACGTTTAAGTTATCAGTTAAAAAATCAGAAAAATACTTGTTGTTCACGTGTTGCATTAAAAGACGCAATGTGAATCAAATCTTTCGAAAGTATCAACAGAGTAATTCTCTTCTAATTAAATTATTGATTGTTTATTCAAATATTCATCGACATGTATATATATATTGAGATAATAATTTGATCAAGTATTAGCAAGAAAAATCAACTGTGGCATTATCCTCGGATACTGTGAATTAAAAAAACCCTGATAATTATAAGAAAATATTTTGTATTACTTGTGAAATCGGAAATCACTGAAAATTTATATAATGTAATACAACTGGTATTTATTAGCTGTTTTATTATTAAGAATAATCTGGATTAAGAATACTGATCAGCGATGCGGATTTCATATTTTTGGAACATCATGATGCCTTGTCGGCATCATTGAAAACTGTTGACCGCTTCTCTTTTGCAGGAAACTAGACTATGTTTATGTATACTATGATTGTGCTTTTGAATTTGGTGCCAATACTGTTATATGGAATAGGTCTTTGGATTATTGACCCGGATATTCTTTAATGGACGACGGCTGAATTATGAATGACGGACTAGACGCTTGTAATTGATTAATGTTAGGCTTTTGTCCTTTGGTGTTTTTGTCTTTGGGGTTTTTGTTCGCTGGGGATTTTGTTCTGGATTACACAGGTTTGTAGTACAAGTAGCTGTTTCTTATTTTACGTCACAATGCGTACTTGTTATAGTCTAGGATATAGATAATCTGAATAATTGCTCTCTATGGCATCTACCGCATTATCAGAACGCACATGAAGCTTATAACTAGCAATATAACGTCAGCTTCCCCAAATCGAGGGTACAGCTGCACATTCTGTACATCGTCCATGCATTAGTGTAGCAATGTGTTGTGTAATCACAATGCCATTGCGATTAAGGACAATGGCCCAGAGGATTTATATTTTACAGGCGTATATATCTACACCACTCTCGTTGCATTGTATTACTGAGAGAAAAAAACAATTAAAGCAAAACGTCGTTTCACTGAAATTCGGAATTAATATGTTATCGATTAATAGCATTTCATCTATAAATACCCGAGGCACTTAGCAGAACGCAACATCTGGCACGGTGCTTAACCCAAAATAGTCGATGTAATATGAAATCAATGTTGAGTTATTAACTATAAATATGATGCATACAGTTAGTCATCCGCCGAATAAATATGCAGTAGACAGCAATAATGGGGAAGCTTAGCAGATGATCCTCGGGGCATTTTAATTCACCATCTATAAGCTATTATATATTTTCCGTAATAATGAATGTTTGCTTATTTCATCGCTGGGAAAAACAATCCTGTTGGCACACTGAGACTGAATATTTTAGTCAAGGGTGTCGATATTACGTGTGCCGCAAATCTAAGTATGCCATCCAATGCGGTCGCTTTGTTAGTTTTGAGTTCAGATGAAGGCAGCAGAACAGTGTATTGGTTCCAAGAGAAATCCCAATTTTTTTCCATATTAGATATTTTAGATTTGATGAAATTTTGGAGCTCGACCTGCGATATTTCGTCATCATCGGGAAAAAGGCAAATAACAACTGGGATGTTTGTAAGTTTCGAGATCTGTTTGAATAGGGTTCGAGCCCCATTTATATCAGCCGTCAGAAGGATATGAGGACAGGCTTACAAGCCTTTGACTTTTGGTAGTGCTTTTGTTCGATTGGATTAAAGAAACGCAAGTGGATACAATTGATTGCATTAAGCCATTAACGCGTTGCACGTCTATTGGGACGCTTGAAGACGATATAGCGTTTGATTACAATGAAAAATATATCAAATTGTCAAAGTGTTGGAAGAAATATTATAGTTTGTTTTTAACTGAAGAATGACATGACAAAGATCATTGCCAGTATATATATCAACCAGGCAATACTGCTGGACCATCTACACAGCGCTGTATCGTGGATCATGATCCGTTACATTTACCAATAAATCGAATGACTTCCTAATCAGTTTATGAAAGCAATGATAATGTTACTGGAACTGATAATATAAAACATGATAAAAACACCACAGAGATCACAGATCAACTGGCCTACATACACTATCGAAGTTTTGACAAATGGGCAGAATTAATTCAATGTGATTATTTTATATACAAATCTATACATAGACTCTAAGTGAATACCAATCTATACAGCTTTCAGACGCATTTTAAATTGTGGCGTGATATGAAAGAAACAAAATGATACGAAAATGATACAAAATCATGTGTCGCAAACCACGGAACGTGGAATGCGCTAACTGCGAAACCATACGCGAGCAGGTGTGAGGACAGAATGAGCTGATTGGCAGTTGCCACTACAATCAAGCCAAAGCAATATACAATCGGTCGTGCAATTAACAATGAAAGCAAGCCAAGCTGATAGGCATTTTTCATTGAAGCTATATAGATAACGGAAATCAACATCTAAATGACATATACGTTGATGATATGATGTCGAGGAAAAAGGACAATAACTCATGAGAACAAACCAACATTACAGAGAACAATAAATCTGAGAGCAGACCAATACTTCGATAACTTGAGAACAATCAGTGTAAACGAGAAAGGGTCGAAATATATAACAGAATGTTGCGGTACAAACTGGATTTTCTCAACGTCTGCAAAATAACTGAAAAACAAAACTAACTAAAAGGATATATCCAATCCCCTCAAGGCCCATTCATTCAAATTGACATAGGCCTTCATCAAACCTTAACAACAATTGTCCTAAAAGTATGTATTCAGGAGGTTCAGTCTTCGATGATTGACCGCCATGCGGTGAGGTGCATGTGGTTATATTATAGTAGGCCGACCAATGACACGAAATGTAACTTTTGATGGCATTGTTTGTTACAAATGGGTACATATGCTAAATTAGTTCTTTGTGTGTTAGAGTTCAAGGTGGGAGGAGTACCACCTGGACTTTGGACATTAAAGGTCATTTCGGGGTCACTATTGGGTCAAGATTAGGTCAAAATTGGTAAAAGTCGTTCCTAACTTAATTTTCATTGTGATGTTTGTTACCAATGGCTACCCACGCTAAACTGGTTTTATGTTGTCATGGTATTGTAGTCTATTATTAGACATTGTGAATGTTTCTAGAATATCGAGCTTGTTTACATATTATTATGTGGGTCAGCCGCTTGGAGCTTTCTAGAAGGTTGTTGTAAATTATATCTAGGTCAGATGATGCGGTAACGCTGTGTATTCTAGAAGCTTCCTGATTGGGTAGAATGGTCTGGAATGTCTCATAGAGTATAAATAACGCTCAGTCAGTCAGTCAGTCTGTCAGTCAGCAGAGAATTCAAACTGGCTTTTTTATGTGGGTGTTTACTGTGTTGCTTTGCCTGTAATTACGAACTACTGGATTATTTACTCCTGTGTATTAAGGTTTACGCTATTGTACCGTCGGATATTGGACACTCACTGGGACTGTGAACAACTGAGCAGTGTTGGATTACGATTATACGGAAGAGCGATTTGTGCGCGTCAACAGAGACTGTAAAGTGCACACCGGTATAGCATTGAACAGTAAGACTATATTGCACACATTTAATTGTTGTATTAACCATACTTAATTTGTATATGATTTTAGTATTGTAAATAAATATTTGATTGTTAATCCTTGACTTCACAAGTCTTTCTGTTACGTTTTTCTGTTACCGTAAAGTTGACGTAACAATGTACTGTTTGGCTTTAACACAAGTATGGCTAACTCGTTAATTATTGGAATTGAGGTCATTTTAGGGTCACTTTACGAGTCAAATGAGTTAAAAAATGAAGAAAAAAATCTGTTTTATTTCATATATTTTGTGCTGTTTGTTATTTACTTTTGTTTGCAGTATGGTTTAAGGTAGGGTGGATACTAAGACAACTTTGGCAATTTGAGGTCATTATCAGATCATTTCGAGGTCAAATAACATTCAAAGAAGGCCAAAAGATGGGCCTTAAAACATTTTTGTATGAAATTCCTTGTAAAAGAAATGGGTATCAAATCTGAAGTAGCTCTACCGAGTGAATTTTAATATATTACTGTGGGGTAATTCAGTATTTTTTGTTTGCGAATTTTAGCAACATCCATTTTCTTATAGACTGGACCTTCCCGATCAAGATAATTGTTGGTCCGAAGTTTTCTTTCTCGATTTTGAAGTAGTTTGAATTAACTCTTTCTGGCCTGGGTGATAGAGGGTAAGGAAATTTAGTGCCCTTTTGAACATTCGCAGCATCACCTGAAGATAACAAATCGAGAGCAAAGACTTTCCGTAGTTTTGGAATATCATATTTGGCTAATTTTGAGCATATTTCTATAATTTTAGGGATTAACCATCATGCCTTAATTCAAAATAGCGTCCATGAGGGTTCATCCATAAATCGCCCTTTTTCGGGTTATTCATATAATAGGCATTATTCTTAGTCCACTGTTCAAATTAGTTAACACAAAGGAATCTCCCATCAAAGCCTGACATCTTTCGCCTATTTTGAATCTGTTTGCTTAATTTTCCACTTAAAAGGGATGTTTTTGGCAGACAGGTGGGGTAATTTGAAAATCACATTTTCCATGTTGCATGTGTAGTTCAAGGCATTATTCTTACCTCACTGCGCAAATTGATCAAAACCGAGGGATCTCTATGCATAGCCTAACATTTTATTCCCATTTTGCATCTATTTACATATGCCAAAAATCAAGATTTGATGGTCAAATTCAAAATGGCGGCCATATGGAGTCATCTGAAAATAACTCCTTTGTCTGTTGCTCGTGTAGTTCAAGGCATTATTCTTACCTCCCTGAGCAAATTTATCAATTACAAGCGTCTAGTCCGTCATTCATAATCCAGCCGTCGTCCATCAGAGAAAATCCGCGTCCATAATCCAAAGACCTATTCCATTTTCCATATAACAGTATTAGCACCAAATTCAAAAAGACAATCATAGTATACAAAAACATAGGCTTGTTTCCTGCAAGAGAGAAGCGGTCAACAGTTTTCAATGATGCCGGCAAGACGTCATGATGTTCCAAAAATATCAAATCCGTATCGCTGTTCGGTATTCTTAATCCATAATATTCGTTGTAAAGTCGTCATCTAAAGATCTCAATGCTTAGCCTAACATCTTATGCCCATTTTGAATCGGTTTACATATCTCTAAGATCAAGATTTGATGATCAAATTCAAAATGGCAGCCATATGGGGTCATCTGAAAATCACATTTTTGGCCGTTGCTCGTATAGTTCAAGTCATTATTCTTAGCTCATTATGCAAATTTATCAAAACTGTGGGATCTTCAAGCATATAGCCCAACAACCTAGTATGCTCTTTTTGAATAAACTTACGTATCCCTCAGATCAAGATTTGAGTGTCAAAATGGTGGCCATATGGGGTCATCTGAAAATCATATTTGTTCATGTTGCTAGTTTACTTCAAGGCACTATTCTTCGGTCATTGTGAAAATTTATCACACCAGCGGCATCTCTTAATATAGCCTAACAACTTGAATCTATTTGCATATCCCCAAGATCAAATACGATGTTCAAATTCAATATGGCAGCTGTGTGGTGTTATCTGAATCTCCTGCTTTTCCATGTTGTCCGTGTGTATCAAGTTGTTATTCTTAATTGATTGTGCAAATTTATCAAAACCGAAGGGTCTCGCATCATAGCCAGATACATTTTTCTCATTTTGTATCTATTTGCTTAGTCGTCAGATTAAAAATGATAGTTAAATTCAAAATGACGAGCATGACTCATCTGGAAATAACCTTTTTCATGTTACTGTTAGAATATTCTTATTCTAGGTACAAACTTGTTTAAGTTGAGCAGAATAACGCCATAACTTACTACATTATGCCCATTTTTATTCTGTTGGCATAATCTTCAGCTGAGAATACAATTATTAAATTCAAAATGGTGACCATGTGGGTTCATCTGAGACTCATATTCTCATTTTGCTATTATAATTCAAGGTATTGTGATTACATGGAGCTGAAAGTAGCAATTTCTCAAAGCCAAGCCCCTTCACTGAACAGATCGATCTGACTATTTATGGGCCTAGTTTGGCTCTATTCGTACAAACATCAGCTAGAAATATGATGGTTACATAATGGTTATTATACCTACCTTAAACCCTACACTACAAACTAATTCCGCCTGTCTACCCATTCGTAACAATTAGTATTGCGGATACTAATTTATAACCGATTTGTACCCATTTTTGACCTTATTTACCAAAAAGGTAAACTAAAATGATCTTGATTTGAATAATTAACGTGTTATCTATGACTAATTTAAACCTTACACTACATACTACTAATTCAGTTTGGATATTCAATCGTAACAATTAGTACTGTGAATATTAATTTATAACCGATTTTCACAAATTGTTGACCTCATTTGACCCAAAAGTTACCCTAAATGACCTTAATTCTAATAATTAATGTGTTATCGATGACTACATCCACCCCAAAACTACATTCAACTGATTCAACTTGAATACCCAATCGTAACAATCAGTACTGTGCATATAACCGATTTTCACAAATTATTGACCTCATATGACCCAAATGTGACCCTAAAATGACCTTCATTCTTATAATAAACGTGTTATCTATGACTACCGTCCACTCTACACTACTTACAACTAATTCAGCTTGGATACTCATTGGTAACAAACGATAAGTGAATGTTAATTTACAACCGATTTTTGCCCATTGTTTACCTTATTTGACCCCGCGAGTGACTCCAAAATGACCTCAATATACCAAAATCAGGGTGGTATTCCCTCCTACCTTGATCCTTACCACTGAAAGAACTAATTTAGCATGGGCACCCATTTGTAACCAAAAATGCCATCGAAAGTTTTTAAAAGCGTTTTTCAGGTTCTTGGTCGGTCGACCATTAGGGACCGGACACTTTTTATCGGAGAGGGGGGAGGGCGGTGCATTACTAGCGGGGGCGGGAGTACAATGGTTTTAGTATCTGATTCGCGGGGGAACGAAATTTCAGGACGTCGATGGGGTGGGGGAGGGGAGATTTTTTGTTGGTACCTGTATCGAGTGAGTTCATCAATGTTTGTATTTCAGAACGCTACATGTGCATGAGAAAATACAATATTGGCTATAGGACCAATTTCAACTTCTACTTGCAGGACAGCTGGATCGTTTAATAAACATAGATACATTTTCAAAACGTTCTTAAAAACGTTCGTTTTTTGTGTTAAACATAGAGAATTCCGAACTGTTTCATATATGTCACAGGGATATAGGCGATAAGCCAGGGACAGATTTTGGAGGTTCAATTCACACATCTGGCAACAAAATTGTCACTATGTTTTTTTTGATTGTAGGTGAATAGATACACCTTTCCAGACGTATACATTCCGGAAAGTGGGTAAGTACGGAGATACTGAGCAAAATAAAATTCATATTTTTGGGATTAGGGATGTTCAGATGATTCTATGAACTTTACTCATCAATTTAACTTGATATTTTTGATATACTTTGAAAGTCAATTGATTGGTCTTGCTACCTGAATGATTTGGATTTTCATTCGTTCACAAATTATGCCAGTACAGGTCAAAAGTTCACGACTTTTTTTCTTCAAAAAGTCAATATATCCCCTAATTGAGGAGCCTTAGAGATTTTCAGGCTACTATTTTATACGTTTAAACCTTACTATTCTAAAGAAGGGTGACTGGGGCAGTTGTTAAGCCTAACTCTGAATATCTTGCCCTGATATATTGCGATAAACCTATTGTTTAAATGTCAGGGGCGTCAGGTCGTTTTTCATAAGTCTGTTTTACAATTCTTTTTTCGTTTTGAATCATCAGAGGGTAGGTCTTCCTAAACACATTCAACTTTTGTGATTCGTCTGAATTGAGGTTAATAATATTGAGGTCAAGTGGTCATGGCATACATTTACCTCCACACAGTATGCAATGTAAGAGCACGTTAATTCCATATACATTTGCCATAATTCCTTAGCCCTATCTGGCCTGGGGGGCCATGATGGCCCCCCTACCAAACTTTCTGCACTATCTCCGGAACGGCAAAAAATGGAGAGCTGAAACTCCGTGACTTTATAGTTTATCTTATTGGAGTTATTTTGAACATATTTGCATAACAACCCGAGCAGAGGACCAGGGGTAAATTCAAGATGGCGGCCACGTGGTGTACTAGAAAAGGGATGTTTTTGTCATATTTCTGCTTTTCCGCGATGAAAAGTGGGCAAAAACTATTTTATTTCATATCACATTAATATTGCTAATTTTTCATGCAATTTCTGTGGAGAAATTACAAAAATTAAAATTTCGGAAAATCCGATCAAAAAATGGCGTTTTTGAAAATGACGTCACTGTGACGTCATCAAAGCGGCGATCTTGGATTTTTATAAACATGTTCAGTTAGAGCTTGACCCAAGGGTATAGTCTAATGAGTTTTAGCCCCCTACCTCAAGGGATAAGAAAACTAATTAGGGGGGGGCATTTCGGCTCCCCCCCCCAGGCCTGGACAGGTCCCAAAAAGCCCAGGCCAGATAGGGTTAAACTAACCACTGAGGAATGAGGTTCATGAAACCGTTGATGATGTGCTTCAATGTGTGTACGAGTAGCAATTCCGACAATTTCCAAGATGACAGCAACCTCATCTTTAGAATTCCACTTTTTTTAAAAATACAGCTCATTCTTGTGTGTCAATTTTCTGTTCCAGATCCATATCTCCGCAACTATGAATTTTTTTAATGCTATAGCCTGAGACTGATATTGCCATAAGAAAATATAACTATACCACGGTTAAACCAAGGGTGACATTCCAAAATTGACCCAAATTACCATGGTATCAGGACGGTACACAATAATTGTGAAACCATGGTATGCCATTGTACAACCATGACAAGTCCATGGTTCAGCATCTGACAATTGCCCCAATATACTATGGTACACTCCGGCGAACTTTTCTGGTAAAATGAGAACTGTTTTAATAGCTGAACCCTATGTACATAAGATATAGTAACATACCATTGCCTAATGTCAAATTATTATTATTCACAAAATACCTTCTTATCAAATTGAATTGAGAAAGATATACACAATGGCAATACGGTTTCATGGAATCCATAGATTCTACTAGCCAAAATTGATTTGCTGAATACGCCATCGTAGGATGTGTCAGTCAGTCTCGTCCAAACATGATGCTCTCCTAAACATGCCTGAAAGAGCAGATATAGCAATAACCGCGATGGATGGAAAACAAATCGGGTAATAAGAAGGCTAACAAACAAATAACCTCATTTTGTCACCAAGAGTATCTGATTTAACCTTCAAAAGGAATTAGAACTCGTGGTCTTCGAAATCGCCATCCTTTTCTGGTCTTTGTTATGAAAGGTAATAGTTTCTTGGTTGACAAAATTTGCCTAAAACAGTACAAAAATCCGGCTATCGGCAAAAATGAACCTCGGAATTTCTGTAGTTCTATTTGATCGTTTGGGCATACCAAAATACAATCAAACAGATAATTTGAGCCAAAATAATTTGTGTATTCAGAACATGAAATGCAATAATGATGTGCAAAGAAGACAATGAGGAGAAGATTGATTTATTTACCAAAATAAGGTGAACATTGACAGTCATTGTGCACAGGCTTTATGATGGCAAAAACACTCCAAAAACGTTGATTTCATCGTAAACACAGCAAAACATGCTGGATGAACATTTATTTTTGTTCAAGATGAAACATGAAACTTGACAGGGTGGCGTGGCTTGGAACTTGCCTCGACTGCTGAACCGAAAATGGCGCTCTGGAAAAAATCTTTGGGGATGCCATTAAGAAAACACGGTGTCTCAATGACCTGGTTCCCGACTACTGCTATACGAACTGGTCACTGAAACCGTCAAGACTCAACAATATTCGGATACCATTTGGTTCTGAGGTCAGGAGTTCAAGATATTTGCATATGACCTTTGTAAATCTTTCGGTTTATTCCGCGACGATCCGAGTACTTTGCCGGGATTTATATCCGGAAATATATAATAGTTGCACACCAAATTTATTTAATGCATCTACGTAGAATAGTGGCAAAGTTTCCAGACACTAACCTCGACTAAGAACCAGCCGATGCTTTTTTGTTTAATTCTGTATGGGTAATAATATGTCATGAATTTACAGCACCCCTACAAACCCACACGACCACGGGGTTACGGAGTATGACAGTACTGGTACACTATTCACATGATTTCAATATTGTAACTGTACTGTAGCAAAATGAGTCAAATTTATAGCTTATTACCAAACACTATAATTTTCATTTCAGATTAGGGTACGATACATGTAGTTCGGTCTCTGGTAAGTGTATAATCAGACAGGTTCAGGGCTTGTCAATTGTCCTATTGTCAATGAAAAATTCACTGCCGTTTCTTCAGATAACCTTTTTATCCCCTTCTTGAAGGCATCTTGCGCGATCGGTTGAAGTTGTTTGCGTATTTTCTGATCCTGTGGTGTAAGATGCTCCTTGAAATAGTACAATCTGTTTTTCAAAGGCATTTTCTGGCCTCTAGCATTGGCGATTTTTCTGGGCGATACAGAAACTTCATCACTATATTTTGTCCGAGGTACTGTTGTCGGCCTACGATGACAAATTTCGAGTCTTGGGGTAAAGTCCAACCGATGTTCTGTATTGATTATACGCAGCACCAACTTCTCACAATCTTCAGCTTTGTCCTCCTTTATACCAAACAGGAAGAGGTTAAACTTCTTGGAATATCGTTCTTGGTCTAACATTCGAGCCTTAAGATCTTGTTTTCGACTTTGAGATATTGATTGTCCTTTTGTAGTTCTCTGATAGAATTATGGAGATCGCGCATTTTATGTTTTAGTTCCCCTATCCTCGAGTGAGCAAAGTTAAGGGAGGCTGGTTTCTTCCACCTATTTGGTAATGGGTTCAATCGTTTCTGCGGATTTCCTTTGTACACAGCGTATTGACTTCTCTAGATCTGTTTTAAATCGTTCTATTGATTGCAACATCAATGTTGTATCTCCTCCTCTGCTGCCAGTGGCTCGTCAGTTTGCAGATCAACGGAAACCGGGCCCCGAGTAACCTTGTCTTCCACGTGTTCACCCAGGTGCTCATCACTACTGCGATTTCCGGCCATTCCTGCTGTCGACTTCCCTGAGGTTTGTTGCATTGTTTCCTTCTTGATGGTAGCAGGTTTTTGGTTTCTTCCCATAGCGAAAAGTACAAGAAATGTCTTGTTTCTTTCCAGCCAAATGCAAGCTTCGAAAACTTTGTCTAAATGCTGCTGCTGTTCTGTCATTTTACCGGAAGTCTCACCCATGTTGACAACCTCGTTCCCACAGTAATTCGTGCGCATTCAGGAGCTAATTTCGTCAAAACCTTGCACAACAACCACAGCAACGACAAAATTCGGATTATTTCCGGTTCTTTTATTTCGGTGAAATCTACGCATTGTCTTTAATTTTTGCCGTCAAAAACCAGGAGTAGCCTATCATCTACAGTATATGGTCAACTAACCTTACCAAGGAGCTCACTGGACAAATCTTGGTTCTCTCAAATAATGATGTGCACTCTTTGGCATCACCATAGCCTGGTTTGATTCCAATATCGCAATATTCCGGCCCGGAGATGGCGATGAATATACAACTAACCATACTATATAGTGAATGTCGCAATTTCTTCTCGTATTAAGATTGAATACCAATACCAAGTCTAATAAATCATCTATTAACCGATGATAAATTCTTGGAATTCAAGCAATGACTGTGCGATCTTGACTTTATTCGTTTGAAAACGAAGCCACCAAAATATAGCTTTCGACGGAGTCACACATTTGGAAAAATACTTCTCAGTTATGCCCGGAGAAGGCATTTAAAAATCTCTAGAAATTGCCACTTAACATTTCTGCGAACATAATTTCCCTTTGTTACATTTACATTAATACAAAAAGAAACAACTCAGCTTCAGCAAGATCAGTGTCTTATTTTTTATAATCTATATGAAAAAAACAAGTTTTTCACATTTATCGTTCCTGTTGCTGTGACTCAGAAAATGTCGTTAAAGAAACAGTTACAAAGACTAATAAATAGATTAATAATTATTACGAGAAATGTTACACTGCTAAGAATCTATGTTTTTTAGAACAACAATCTCCAAGACAACTGCTTCGTCATACTCATGCCACTATTTTAGAAGATACTTTTGGTCGGATGAGGGAAGACTGTGTCGTAGGTTATTTGAGAGAAATCGGTTTGTTGCATACGTTTTAATGTTTTAATGTGTTGGATTACTAAGTTATTAACTTGAATATTTATAAACATGTACGGCTAGTTCTGTGCACAGCAGGCTTAGAATAACCTTCACTTGGTAAGCCATCTCTCAGATTTTGGAAGTCTATATAAAGCCGATAACATGTCTATTCGTTCTTTGTTTTGTATGCAGGCGCTAAACGGAAGCACACGAAACAAAAACCTGTCGATCTGCATCTGTTCAACTGCATATTTTCGAAGCGTACATTCGGCAAAAATGTTTTAAGAGTAAACCACATGATAATCGCAACAGATATCACCCGCAAATATCAATGCATCTAGAAGATTGATGACGAAAACGTTACATTATATCCATTGGAAGCTAACCATAGTAAAACCGCTGGTTTCCTTGATTTTCGAAAGTCGATACGAGTCACGATTGGAACATTGCTGGCTATCTATCCACGATAAGGCGGGGCTGACGAATTATTTGACTAACGTTATCTTGCATTTCATTTGTAAGAAAACGCCTTTTTATAATCGCTTAAAATGCATAAAGTATCAGTTAATCCACGAATATCTACATGTTATGCCCATACGCTCATTAGTACCGCCTATTATTAATCAGCCTATAGTGTTCGTAGATTGAAGAATCGTGCGGTGGATCCGTACAAGCAGATTTATGGAATGTATGGCACATTAATTGGCTGCCTTGTTCTACTGGATTGGTACAGCGGGATCAACCAGGGAATGAATAATAGGCTACAGACTCTTAAATAATATACACGTTCGGCAGTATTAACACAATTGTACCTCGGTGATTCCCTAATTGAATTTAGACTTTCATCTTTCGGCAGGAAGTAGTTTATTTCAAGCGCTACAAGGTGACAAACTTCTTGTCAAAAATTACCCGTCAAAATTTTAAGCTGTGCGAGCCGCTACACAAGAGGTCCTCATTTCGCTGTTTTCTCTGCTTGTTGAAAGCAGTGCTCAGGCCCCGCAAATAGTCCCACGGCGAGACATGTTATCGAGCAGTGAATCGAAATAAAATTTGCAGCTGAATAAAACAATACCATATTTGCCAGTGGTACCAACGGCTTTCCATTAATCGTTGCGACGAAGGCGGAAAAAAATCGAGAAAATTCTGGTCTTTGACAGAGATTACGTGTAGGGGGTTAACGGATCGGGATTTGTTTTTATTTAGGAGCCTGTAGCTAATACACATGTGGTGCTAGATGATTTACATGTAGTTGTTTGGTCACCCAAGGCTCCTTTCGCTTATAGCTTGTCTCGTGTTTGATACGATCTCGATAACCTGTTCATGAAAATTAATGATGTTTTCGAAGAACCCAATTTACGTCTACTGTGCATGTTTCCCCCTGATCTATCCAAACATAGGGATCTTGGAATGAAAATGAATGGAAACAAATCTTAACAGTCAAATAATCGCAAAATCTATTAGAGCTCAACGAAGGAACGCTGGCAAACTGACTTGGTGAAATCAGAGTAATTATGATTTATGAAGCAGACATTTCGACGAGGAAATTCTTTAATAGACGATGGCTGAATATTGAAAGACAAACTAGATGATTGTAATTTAAGACCAATACAGATCGCATCAGGCTATTTATACAGAATGTTCTAAAAATGGTAAGAGTGTAGTATGTGCTACTATCTTTAGTTTCAAAACTAAAACCTGTCCACTACCAAGTTCGATATTAATTGCAGAAGCAAAAGATATATTGTCGGCTTTGGAAGGTATTGGGTCAACTAAAAGGAAAAAAATATGTCGTATTCTCAGATTCACTGTCATGCTTTCAAGTGATTAAAATTGGAACTTCAACTCATCCCACCATCTTGAATATTCTACAATCAGACTGTAGATTTGATCAACAGATTGATACTGTGTTATGTTGGTTACCTAGTGACGAGATAAAATGGCTATTATAGCAGTTCTAGATAATGAGGTTGATCCTGTTGGAATCCCATACAACGATTTCAGATTCTATATCGTTACTTATCTGAGAATTACAAGCGTCTGGTCCGTCATTCATAATTCAGCCGTCGTCCATTAGAGAATATCCGCGTCCATAATCCAAAGACCTATTCCATATAACAGTATTAGCACCAAATTCATGAAGACAATCATAGTATACATGTTTCAATGTTTATTAGATGCTGTGAATAATAACAAAGTTCATGAGTGAAAAAAAACTGTACGCTATACTCATCTGAACAGCCAGAAACGTTTCGATCAAGCCATGATCAGGCGATGTAGAATCGACCACACACGATTAACTCGCGGACACTAACTAAAAAAAGAGCCAGTCCCAAGGTGTATTCCATGCCACGAAGATCTCAGTGTGAAACATATTCGTATCGACTGTATAGATTTTAAGATTGTAAGAGATTCTTTTTATCGAGCAGCTACTTTAGAAGATCTTTATAGTCGGGTGTAAAAGACTGTATCTTAGGTTATTTGAGAGAAATCGGTTTGTTGCATAAGTTTTAATGTGTGTATGTTTTAATGTCTTGGATGACTAAGTTATTAACTTGAATACTTAGAATTGTGTTTGATTGTCGCTAATAGCAGAAATATTGCTGAACGCGACGTTAAACCTTAATTCTCTCTCTCTCTCTATGTTGGCATCCTACTGTGTACTAGCTGTCTTGAAGAAAAGCCTGCTATTCCCCAGTTTAGCAGGTTTGCCGATTCAAAATTGTTCCCGAATACTATTGAGAAATGTTTGGGAAAAATGACATTTTAACTTCTTAGTAACTATTTACTTTTTGTATGAAAATACAGGTATTTCATAGAATTCTTCTCTGCACATGTAATTCCATATATTATAATAACTCATTAAGTACACAAAACGACAACCCAAATTCTGCTATATAAACCAGGTTACAGCGTAAATTAGTTTCAATAGTTATGGTCTATGCTACCGCAGATAATGCTGATGTCTTTAAATATACATGCAGTATCAAGAAGTTCTGGTTTGAAATTAAGTCAGAGCAGTAAGGCCTTGATGTAAAACAAAATAGCGGTTATGGGTCACGTCCAATCGATCGAGAAGGAACGAGTAAAACCGACAAATAGCTCGTCTCGAAGGGTCCCGGTTTATCTCTATTGATTGGTGTCACGGTTTGCTTTCGGTTTTCTCTCGAAACACACGTCCATCTCGATTCTCCTCAAAATAAACCGACTTGCTTCGAGAATGGACTCGAGATGCCTTCAAATGAAGGTTTGAACCATTCGAAAGGCGTATGCTCGCCCTATATATACTTCTCTGTGGCAGCGAGACTATCTCGGTGAGTACATATGCATTGTGTTTCCGTTTGGTTTAAATGATAATGTCAGTCGGTTCGGCAATGCTACAAACCGCCGTTCAAATATATCGAACATTACCCAGCTATTTAAACCCCATCAACGGAGACATCGCAGCCATAGTTGGCGAAAGTTTACTAGTTCGATGATTCACGATCATATCACCTTAAATTACTTAGTGGGTTTAACTAACACACCCAATAGTATACATAGCTTACGTTCAGTTCTGTATGCGTTACCTCTGAGAGCTATAGATCAAATAGCCAGAAATACACAAAAATCAGCGTCTTCAAGAAATATAATACCACCAAAAATCAGTAAAGTATGCCAAGATACAGCGTATTTTCGGTTGTATCGTCCAGTGAACATAATGGAGACACCTCAAGGTCGGCTTTGCTTGAAACTCAACTACTTAGATAATGGACTAGACATTATTAATTTACCTCGAATCCTGAATGATCCAGAGGTACGCAACCCTATACCTAACTATTTTAAGTTCACAGAACCTCCTTGCATTTCATATAAGTATACTAAATTTATAGCCGCCAAAAATATTAAATCACTCCAATGCTGTCAAGGAGTTTGACTGGAACTTATACATCTCAGGAGGCTATAGTTGTGATTGTGAATCGTCGAACTTCATCTATACACCATGCAAACATGTTGTGACTGGTGACCTTGATGTGGTGAGTGATAAGGACCTGAAATTACTCCTGATGAAAGGACCTAAATATAGAGAGCCGAGAAGAATAAATCTGAAGGCCGACCAGACGATAGTCCTGTCTGCATTGGAGCAGTACGTTATTGATTGGTCTAAGCGAGAAAAAGTTGAACCTACAGTACTCGCTGATTGACTGGACCTCACCAAGAGCAAGGTCGTTGAAACAATCCGCCATATTGATAGAAGTACTAGTCCCAGCAGACAAAGCTCCAAATAATATAATATTCATATGTAAATATTACTATTACAAGGTGCTTGTTAAAGAATTGAGTGTAGACATATCATCATCAAATACGTCTACTTACCCCCAAACTTCATTTACTCTGGAAAATTTATTTAACAATCACAAAACGTTTCTCATGGAAAGAGGTATTTGTCTTCCAACCAATCATAATGACATACCAAAAGTATACTGGACGCCCAAAATGCATAAATCACCATACAAAGCTAGATTCATAGCTGGTTGGTTTAAACAATATATTTATGCACAAAAGGTGAATTGGGATTGGCGAACAGGCTTAGCCTATCTCAACGGCTCTCCCAATATATATATTACATAGAATGATAGTTTAACGGACAGAAATAACACTAACATATTTACAAAACAGAGAATGGCGCATCACTGTTAATATAGCAACATTCAGACGAAAAGTATTAACGATTAAGATAACATCATCATAGCTGACTCATTTAAATACAGTGTGTGATCGATCAATAATTTAATAATATTAATGACAGTTGATAGGAAGTATCATCCATGCTCAGCGAAGACTTGGTGAGTTATGAAAATCGTCTAGATTTTAGTAAAAGCTTCTTTCTTCCCTATTGACGAGGGCCCTTCAGGAGGTAAAAGCATTTTGGGAAAGCTTTTGCGCCACTATTTCTAAAAACTCAGGCGTTTAATGTATGTGGATATTGAAAAACTCAAAATGTCTTACGGAAGAACTTGATGCTAAAGGTCACATACCGTACAGACATGTATCCACATGGGATTTCTCGACTCTCTATACCACAATCCTTCATCAGGACCTCACTGACCGTCTAAGTTCATTAATAGTATCTGGGTTCAAGAAAACTGATCGTAGATATATTAATGACGGAAGCCATAAAGTATTCTTTATCTCTACTACATACAAAAGATATCATTCATGGGATGTTTCTTTGTTTATAGACTTGCTTGAATTTCTCATTAAAAATATCTATGTGAAATTTGGCAACACAATATATCAGCAGCATATAGGTATTCCAAAGGGTACTAATTGTGCACCCCTGTTGGCTGACCTGTATCTGTTCTCTTATGAATATGAATATATGCAGGCGCTTTCAAAAATCGGTCCATTCAAAGCCCCTTCCTTCTCATTCACCAAACGCTATATAGACGATCTTCTCGCTGTGGATAATCGCTATATAAATGACGCAGTGAAGGATATATATCCACCTTCACTGGATTTGAAGGAAACTACAGATAGCCCTACAGGCACATCATATTTAGATCTATATCTCTACAAAAATGAAGCGGGCATTCTCTCTCGTCAACTTTATGACAAAAGAGACGATTACAATTTCAACATCGTAAACTATCCCTTTCTGGACAGTAATATTCCAGTGGGACCTGCATATGGCGTATACATATCTGGCCTAATAGCATTTGCTAGAACCTGTGTTGAATGTGACGATTTTAATCAACGTCACAAAACATTGTTGCAGAAACTTAGAAAACAGGGCTATTCCACCAAGTGCCTCCACTCAAAGTTTCTCAAATTTGGCGATACATATCGCATGCTGATAGCAAAATACGAACGTAGCGTGCAAGATCTATGGCGTTACGTTTCGTAACTTGTGTTTAATTCCGCTTAACCCGGGGCTAGGGGCCGTATGAACCCATGTACTTCAAGATCCTCAAGTTCCTCATATGAACAGGCGCAGTCAAAGCGTGACTGAGATGCATCATTCTCTAGATAACGACTTTACAACGATTATTATGGATTAAGAATACTGATCAGCGATACGGATTTTATATTTTTGGAACATCATGATGTCTTGCCGGCATCATTGAAAACTGCTGACCGCTTCTCTCTTGCAGGAAACTAACCTCTGTTTATGTATACTATGGTTGTCTTTTTGAATTTGGTGCTAATACTGTTATATGGATATGGAATAGGTCTTTGGATTATGGACGCGTATATTCTTTAATGGACGACGGCTGAATTATGAATGACGGACTAGACGCTTTTATTAACCCTCGGATAATGAATTACATTAAACATGATCCAATTAACATTATACCGTCTAGAGATCTGTGGTCGCGTACTCCCTCTGACTGCACGTTATGCGTGCAAAGAAAAAAAAAACAATTGAATTGCATAGGGTGGCCCAATATTATTATTCAGTGTAACTTATTTCGAACCTGATTTTAGAATTTGAATCATTTGATGAGATGCGTCTAGAAGTCTAGAATAAATTCCACATGTTATTCTGAAAGTATATCAGAATGGGAGGTTTTATTAATACTTATTTGATAGGACCTTGACTTGAAAATTGTACCATGTTTCGTCAAAGAATTCCCCAGTATTCAGAAATACAGTGGCCTTGAAGACCACAGGAGCGGCTGGTAATTCGTTGGAAACAGGAAAATATCAACATAAGCGCATCGTCGAAGTGTTTGGGCATTCCCTATTAGCTTTCACGCAGACAAAACGCAGTGTTGTTGATAATAAAATACACATGACCGTTGATCTAAAGTCTGATTGCACTCTGAATTGGGCGTTAATTACTTTCATCATTTGCTAGACACATGAAACTAGCAATAAATAATAGAACGTGAGTATCTTATCAATACTAGTCCTTCATCCCAAACAGAAAAAGGGCTTACTTTAGGATGAACCTCAACCCACCGTATATAAAATTTTCATTGTGATTTTTTGTTAGACCATAGTCGAATCCTTCTAGGGTGTGTGACCAGTCTGAAACGTGGGTAGGTAGTGTGCTAGAGGCAATTATAGCGGATCAGGGAACTTGTCAAAAAACTCGAAAATTAGGGGTTGGGGTAACATATGACAACATATTTCCACTTCTACTGCTTTTTATGTTACATGTAAGGTATCATTATGAAGGTATGTGTATGTGCTATCAGCTGATGGAAGATTTATTTTGATTGGTCAAAGCCCGTCTATTATATAGGTCAGTAGGTCACATTACTGTGATTTTAGAATGGAAATTAGTGTATGTGTTCAATATTGTCAGCTGTGTACACTGGAAAAGACACCAATATAAAAAAAAATAAAAGCTGTAGATTCTCTACAGACCATGTGCAAGTTTTTGAAGAAATAATTTTGTCATCTTCCTTCAACTACTTCTTCCCAAAATTCTTCACAGATCGAACTAATTTTGAATAAACATAAAATTTAGGGAGAATGGTCACATTATTAAACGTGCATCGAAATATTTTGACCAAATATTGCAGTTAGGATATCATTGTGAAGGTATGTGTATGGGTAATGGTCTACACGGCTCAGACACGTTTAATATTACGGACAGGTGTATGTTATGTAGATCAGTAGGTAACAATTCTGTCTAAAAATCCCAATTAATGGCATGCGTTAATTTTGCTAGTTAATACGCAGATGTAAGGACATTTGTGGCTCATGTACTGGTCTGTGAAATTGTTTTCCCATAAGAAGTCATGATTTGTTAAGGATAATCCATTGAATGGGTCAAAAGGTCACAGCATCACTTTGCGACGAACATAAGGTACGTGGCATGGTTAGGCATAACACATTTCATAATATTTCACTTTATAAACACCCTCGGATGTTACAAATAAGGCAGCATTGTGAAGGTAGCTTATGTTTTAACGAGCGCTTTATAATAATAAGTACCGTCCATTCTTTTTGTCAATATGTCACCGAATTTAATTTAAAGCAAGATTTAGTGTAGATGTGTAGATGTCTTAGTCTGTATCCTACAAGGCAAATTATATAACAAAAAATAGCCGGTTTATCCACAAGTATTTGGTAAAATAATTTCATCATATTCCTAGACGTAGTCCATCTCCAGAACATTATATCTCATAACGGCTTGGAATTGATGCGCTGGGGTAAATTATGTAGTTCAGTTAGTACCGGTAGGTCACCAACCCAATCCACATAATAGGCGTTTAGTTTTGCTAGTTATGGCATCTGCATATAATAAATACCTGTGCACTATGTTGGTCATGTACCAGTATGTGGTATGATATTACTGTTATATGAAATATGGAATACGGTCTTTGGATTATGGACGCGGATATTCTCTAATGTTATTTCACTCATATGGTGGCAGCCGGTTCTGTTGGTGCGGGAAGCACAGGTGTAGAAAGATATCTCAAGCGAAACTCATTTTCTTCTCCCTATTGGGTCCGGGGGTTTCTGTCTCTCGATTGTTTTTTCAATCTATTGTTTTTTCAAACTAGATGTAAAATGGTTGTTTCTTGTGCATTTTGGCAGGAGATAATTTGATGAACGTAAGGAACTCAATCCGGACTCATGTTTTGGACTGCATCATGAGACAACCTATTTTTCAAAACTACATGTAAAACAGGAGAGGCTGCCTTCCTTATTCATATTTAAGGACTTCATATGACTTATTCAGACATCCCTCCTGAAAAATTATTTAGTTTTCAGATGCAAAAGGCTGCGTTATGGTGCATTATGACCACATAGATATTGACATTCATACGCTACCGACAGCCGAGAGACATCCGCCAAATATTACGGAAGACAAATCTGGCGAAGGAGAATCGGAATCACCTGCCAAAATGTGATATACCGTAATTTCACCACCAGTCCGCGGCATCAGGTTAACACTATAGTGGTTTGGTGAGCAATTAAATAAATGGTATCCTGATGCATAATCACAAAACTAGTAAAATGTTTTTTTCTACGTCATTCAGATTGTGTTGTTTCTGTTTACAATTTGGTGGTATTATATTGTTGATGCTGTCCATATAATGTCCATAAAGTGGGACTGTGAATCATCTTAGGTAAATGTGTCATGTTTTGTTGTCAGTTTTCATTAAATAAAATGTACAGTACGACTCATCTATCTGAGTGGCTTGCTACACAACGTCGGGTCAGAGAGATCGTTCTAACGTCGGGTCAGAGAGATCGTTCTAACGTCGGGTCAGAGAGATCGTTCTAACGTCGGGTCAGAGAGATCGTTCTAACGTCGGGTCAGAGAGAGCGTTCTAACGTCGGGTCAGAGAGATCGTTCTAACGTCGGGTCAGAGAGATCGTTCTAACGTCGGGTCAGAGAGATCGTTCTAACGTCGGGTCAGAGAGATCGTTCTAACGTCGGGTCAGAGAGATCGTTCTAACGTCGGGTCAGAGAGATCGTTCTAGCAACAAATATCTTGTACATGTACCATTCGAAATAATTCTATATCAGAACTGCTTCACATGATAAGTTCGATCTCAGGGTGTTTCTGATGTGCCAAAAACAAAAAAGTCTAGCACAAAATCGCTCTGGCTTGAAATCTGTTCATTTAGATATGATATTAGTCAATGCCAATGAGTTTCAATGAGTTTCTATTCTGCACACCATATGCATATGTGGCATATTCGTTCTTGAGATATGGTAGTAATGATAATTCATACGAACATGAAGACAATAACTCAGTCAATTTCCGCTGTAGCCCATGACCAGTTATGTGCCTGGTGTAAGATAACCGGGCCTAATCCTTATTATTCTTGGGATATGGTGATAACGAACAATATGTGACAAATTTGACAACGTTTGCCCTGGTGACCCAGCTAAATTGAATCAATCTAACAAAAGGTTTCTGCTATGTGATCATATGCATGTGTGGTATAAGTTTCGTTTTCCTAGGAATATAAATACACCCTCGTTTGGGTCGTTTTTCCTATCTGACGGTCGCACAGTTTTCGATCAGATGACTTGATAGGGCTATCACATCTTCGCTCTGAAATATTTTTTTATTTTATACCGCTCAAGCCGGTGCTAGGGACCGTGTGACCATGTCATTCAAGATGGTCATTTGAGCATCTACAATAAAAGCGTGGCTGGGATACAAAACATCACAGGGATCACTTCTCGTTCTTCAGGGGTCACCAGGATTCACAATCCGCTGCACATGGCCATACTTTATTATTGTAGGAAATCGGCTGAGCACATCTAGAAATAATATCCGCTGCGAAGAATTATTCACCATACCAGGTAAGCTGCTTTCCTGCTAAAAAAAACTCACCGCGAATATATGAGGCAGGTATATAGATATGAAAGGGACTGTCTCTTTAAAACTTGGAACGGTTGCGTTGACAATTTTGAGAGATAAAAACAGAAGAAAAAAATATTAAAATATCAAACAAACATTTCTCACCAAGTCAGGAATAATGGTCAATCAGTGTTTGTCGGAAGTCAAGTCTGAATTAGAATCTTCGATCATAGCCGTGGCAGCGAATGTACGTCTAATCCGATGTGTAAAATAAAGTTATAGTAGTTTGCTCCCGGAGGACATCCCAGTGCTAATACATGTATCTCTCTCGATCGGTTTCTTTGATAGTACTATTGAACTTGTCCCGTTTTCGTATCGTTTTACTACTTGTCTCGAGTGTATGTTTATTTAACGAGTCATTAAGTACATAAAATTAGCTTGTATAAGACAGTAATCAAATACTTTGCCCAATTTTGATGGGATTTATCAGGCCATCTGGTGGATCAACCAGCCCTTTTTTTTATAGGTTTCGACGTTTTAAAGGTCAATAGCAGGAATGTATCACATTTTGAGACTAACAGGACTCATTGAACACGAGATTTCGCGTGTTTCCTCAGATTTGTTGAACAAAGAATACTTTTTCACTACTTTTGATGTTATATTTTCTGGGTAAGGAAAACCTCATCAACTCTAGCAGTCTGATGCCGATGACTTGGCAGATGATATAAGTAGTGGTTGTGGGAGGACGGTGAAAGTCTCGGACAAATCACTGACCTGTCAAATACGTGACCGGTTGTATATCACGCGAGATGTCAAAACACCCTCAACGTCGTGCAACAATTTTCTGAATTTGAACTCCGATGGCACAAGATCCAAGTTACACTGTTTTTCTTGCAACAACTGTAATAGAGACGTGCAAAATTTAAGAATGTCAGTAGACTCAACCTCTTGGAAGAAGCCACTGATAAAAGCAAGTGCAAGCCATAGAAAACGATACGAAAAACTTTAAGGTAAACTGAACAAAGTTTATGGATATACGACAGAGAAAACTTTTTCGGATGAAGTATTCGAGCATATGGAAAGAGAAAAGAGAAGGAATACTATAGTGGCATGGAAAAAAGCAAGGAATGCTATTGTAACGAGGAGCATTCGAGAATGAGATGTAAGCACAGATAATTTGAACACAAACAAACAGGAATTCGATCAGCAGATGACCCATACCATTATGGAAGAAGGCAACCTAGATGAGTCTGACAGAGGCTTACTAGATGAAATCAACGAAACAAATCAGACAGGGAAGCAAACGATGGTAGGACTAGACCACTTCTCTCATTCAGGAATTATGATGCCGAAAAAAATCCGTATCATAAAAAAAAACGCCAGAGAGACGGCTTAAAACCAGAAGCGAAAAAATCTACATCAAACAGAGAGAGAGAGAGAGTATTCCCTTAGGCAGCAGATAAAATACGACTGACACTGATCTCGTGTTCAGAAGGGACTGAAAGGAAAGAAGACCTTCTTCCAACTCGTGAACAAATCTGGAAAACAGTTGCTAGTGTACATAATAATATTAATGAGAACTGTCGTTCAATTCACTCAAATGTTCCCGGAATGTTGTTATATTATGAACCTTACTTCACGCAGTAGCCGGCCATTAAAAAACAGATCTTTTGCAGCTATACATTTTCCAATATACGGGTTACCAGCGCCCCATCTTCAATGCTGATTATCGGCACTAAAAACAAATCTATTTCGGAGAACGAAACTTCAGATTATCGTACATGCCACAGTTGTGAACTACATCAAATGTTGCCAATTGGATTCTTCCCCGTTCCTTACATGTAAATTAGCATGTGTAAATCCAGCGGCAAAGGGAGTTACTCTTCCAACACCGGTCGAAATCAGGCTAAAACTGTGCTAAGTAACTACCGTGGGGTAGGTTTACTTGTTTCAAGTTCCGCAAACTGTTTCGATATTTGGCACTCGAGAAAATATGCTTTTACTGTCTCGCTTAATCGTTCATCTGCTGTGCAAAAACCTGCTATCGTATAAGCTAAATTAGACAAAGTGTTGCATTGCGTCCGTCCTATTCTATCCGAGAAGAGCGCGTAATATTACAAAAATTACTCGTCAAAAAGCAAGGCAAATTTTATTTTTTCAACAGTTCAAATTTTGTTAGTCTTCATTAGATGGCTTTTTATTCTAGATCCATTTTACATCGGAATTACGTCATGTGGGCTAGCGACAAAGGAAGCGTTCGGCAGACGTCGCTGGACAGACTTCTCAGCGTTCTGAGCTAACGTCATATTTCCATTGGGAGCGATCTACATAAAGAGGCTTATATTCTTTTTGCTTCTAGAAGTGTTATTGTTATGCAAAACTATTTCAGAAATGTTATTCTCATTCCCAACTCTCATGTCCAACTTTGATAAACCAGGGCGGTGGGTCCTTTTAAATTCATCTGACGAAACGCAGAAAAGGAAATTGAAATTGATGGAAAGTCCCAGACGTCCTTCATCAAAAATGTGTCAATTGCACAGTATCAATCGTCCTTCATCAAAAATATGTCAATTACACAGTACATCATATCAAAATGCCAATCGTAGGGCACCAGTACTGTTATACTTGCGTCTAGTCTGAACGATCGACCGCGGTAATACGAAAGCAGGAACCAGACGTCATAGTCCGGTGGCTTAAGGTCAAGATCGTAACTGACTGGAATAAAGCACCATATTTTGCATAGAGGCTCATTTGGGCATAAGGAATGATCTCAGAAGGGGCACCCATTTCTACAGGAGGTGGAAGGCCTTAATTGGCATAAATCCAATATGGCCGCCATAATACATACAGTAGCCTCCTGCTGGCGACTATTCGGCGCATCACGTTGGGCACACCGGTTCTCGTCAGATCACCGAAGTTAAGCAGCGTTGAGCTCGGTCAATACTTGGATGGGTGACCGGGTGCTGTACTGACTGGGCTGATCAGTGTCCAGAATAATAGGAACTGTGGACACTCTCGTGTTCTGGCACATGTAGGCACCGTCGTGATATGACTGAAACAATGTTGAAAATGACGTTAAATCCTACTCACTCACTCACCCTATTCGACAGCTTGAAGCGCCTTTTTACACGAGATTGTTTTTCTAAGTGCCTGGCTGACTCAAGAACAAAATAATAACGGTAATTGGAAACATTATTACCCGTTGAATATCCAATATGGCCGCCAGAGCGTCACCAGTGATGGTATTATTGCTATACACATGTATGTGTGTTTGAATACATGCTAATATATATCATATACATTTATAAAGGCTATTGGTTACTTTCTTTTCTATAGATATCCAATATGGCCACCAGCGCCCCATCCT
>JAVTVY010018902.1:0-81895 GCA_036873755.1 Hanleya hanleyi | reverse complement strand
AAACCGGATATTGTTGTCTATTCTACACAGGCAAGCCGCTACGAACCATTACCACTCATTTCGCTGGTTGGTTACTTGTTGGTGGAGTACTAATTGGTACTCATAGTAAAGATCCCCTTGCAGTATCGTTTAGTTTTCAACTGATCAGTACCAACCTGATTGGTCACCCATTGGATCCTATGAATTATTCACTGATTGGCTACCAATCAGTTACTAAGAAAATGCTGCTATCTTACCAATCCAATTTTCCACATTTGGTTACATATGGGTAACAATGCAGTAACACATCAGTACCGTGATTGGTTACGGCTCAGTTACTAAATGGCTTTCAACCCATTTCTGCTCACCTACCTGAACCGCTTGGTGAGTGCACCGTACTGGTAGGAAAGGTTCCCTTGCGTTACTGTTCTGTTGTCAAGTTTGACACCAATCATTAACTGAACAATGCAAAGCGGTCATTAGTTACCACACATTTCATTTATGGTATAATCTATCCGTTACCAATCAGTAACTGACCAGTAGCCTTCAAGTCAGAACTGCACTGCGGTACTGAAAAGTTGGGATTGTCTGTGTCTTGTGCACCGTCCTCAGTGTTTTATAGGGTGGATGGCTCCATGCTGCTTCAAAGATTTCTTCTTTGAAGTAGCAGGAACACAACTGGGCTGGGTGGTGCTTAGTTGGTTCGTCGTCGTATAGCTGAAATATTGTTGAAAGCGACTTTAAATTCCATTCACTCACTCACCCATGCTTATAGATCTGTTATTTTTTTTCTCTACAGATTGAAGCAATAGATTTCAGCGTTTTGAGGAACCAGTTACCAAATCCATGCCTGCCATACTCCATTAACTTCTCTGGTATACAGAATGACATCAAGGCTTTGGACTTTGCCTTTGATGATGGTGGTAAGATTGAATGCTATGTTTAATTTCATTCTGTTTCTCTCTATCAAGCTATGATTGTTGTAATTAATGAGATTGAGATACATGTAGTTGTGTTATTTTGAAGATATTCCGTAGTTGAGATAAACTATGGTAACACAGATAACTAAGTAAGACCGTCATTTCTATTATCGTGAACATAGAAATTTTGACACTGTTTCTAAGAGAAAAAAAGATGGTATCGGCACTTGGATGATGTCGCATTTCACACATCAGCATTCTGTATGGGACACTTAGTGACATCATATGCTGTTTCGGAACTTTCAGAGTGTTGTAACGTGATGGGCATGCTATCCGTCATAATGCCAGGCATTTCCCATTTCATCTTGTTCACTGGAGGGAATTGAATCTAATATGTATTGGTCACAACACAAAATCTAAGACTTGCACTACTACGGAACCTTTATTATGTCGAATAACGTGATTGGGAAGTCTCATTGTTCCCCAGTGCCCGAAAGGGCTAAAGGGGAACTATAGTATTGAGATCCGTCTGTCGGTGCATCCATCCCACCGTCAACTTCGTTTCCGGACAACAACTTCTGGAAAACTGAAGAGATTCTTTTCAGATTTGGTATGTGGGTACCTTGCCTCAAGATCTCGCTTGGAGTTGTTTTCCACGCTAGTCTGCTTATAGGTGTCGCCACCTGGGAGCCAAGTTAAAATTTTGTTTCTGGACAATAACTTTTGAAAAACTGAACAGATTCTTTTCAAATATAGTATGTGGGTACCTCACCTCAAGATGTCGCTTGGGATTGTTTTTCGTGCCGTTCATTGTCCACTGTTCCACCTATAGGTGGTGCCACCTGGGGGCCAAGTGAAAATTTTGTTTCTGGACAACATCTTTTGAAAACCTGAATATATTCTTTTAAACTTCGTATATGGGTACTTCGCCTCAAGATCTCACTTGGGATTGTTTTTCATGCCGATCTGCTTATAGGTGGCGCCATCTGAGGGCCAAGTTATAAATTTATTTCTGGGTAATAACTTTTGAAAACCTTCCGATCTATTTTTTCAAGATCCAATACTTGATCGCAGTATAATGAGCTAGGAATTCGGTCATGCCCTACCAGAACCTCCATGCTAAAGTTGTCCCATCAATTAAGGCCTTGGCCATAGCTGACATGGCCCAGCATCCTATTTATTTCTTGTATGAGAGAACTACAGTCAACCCTACTAGATCACAGTTTTGTTAAACTAGCTGTCAAAGTTCTAAAAATACATGTTATGCAATTCATGTTTGCTGAGTGTAGACAATACCTGGTAGCCGAGGGGTATTGAGCTATTTTAATGTAATTGAGTAAATAGCTGATCTAAAACCGTTTAAAATATTAGAGAGGTCACCATACATCCTTGTGTGTTTCAGAGGTTGAAGAGCTCACAGAGACTCCCAAATATGCGACAGAAACTTTAGAAGAAGGTATGTAAGCTTATTTTCTCATCTGGCTGGATAATGCCATGGCATTGTTGTTGAGCAATAGTGTTTGTAAAATGAATCACATTGCGATGGTCTAGCATTTATAGAGTTAAAAAATCCACCTCACAAGCAGGAGGTCCTGGGAGGCCTACCTAAGACTTGAATAGTGGAACTTGCTTCCTCGATTGGTGCTCAGCATTAAGAGGATAGATCAAGGACTGGTTGGGCTGGTTTCCGGGTGATGGGACCAGGTGAAGTAACGGGACTCCGGCCTATGTCATGTTGCTTCAAGTAGGCAGCAGTATAAAATGGTGGCTTTGGGACCACTCTGTCACAATGTCATGATATGACTGAAAACTTCTAAAAGCGACGTTAAATCCTACTCACTTATTGGTAAGAGGCGACTAACTGGGGCACCCTGGGGGTGAAAAAGAATAGGACCTCACCCGTGGGATCCCGCGTGTTAAAACGAATAGGACCCTACCCGTGTGGTGTCCAGGTGTGAAAAGGAATAGAAACCAGACATCATGATAAGACTGAAATAGTGTTGAAAGCGACATTAAATCATATTCACTCACTCGCATATAGTCTGCAGCCAAAGACATGTCACGTCACAATTTCTTGTGCTATTCCATGACCCCTTGTGTCCACAGCATCTTTGAGAGATAATGAACTGACCCACTTCTATCTTGAACGATGGTTTGAGATATCCATAACGATTGAAATTGCGTAAGACAACGATGTGGCTCTATTCTGCATTTGGTCAACTCCTCAATAAATCAAAATCATATTCTGACCAATATCTATTAAAATTTTTGTCCCAGTAAGGCAGTACGAGTTCATTGATAGGAATGGCATATCCCAATGGGATACAGCCTGCTTGACTCTGTGTTCTGACCGGGCATGGCGAAGAGATCCTTATGGCATATACCATTCCCTTATCACCATGATCATCATTGGAACTCTAGCAATGGTAGGAACTTGGATGAGATCAAAACGGTATGCCAGGGTGTACCTATGGTTTCTGAATAGGTGTAGGATTCCTTTCTGTTTGGCAGGCCCTATGCCCATTCCTAGCATGCTCGTGAGTTGTCTCCCCTGTTACTTTGTATCTGTACTTACACATATATAAATGAAATGAAACGTGTATGCAAGCCATGGTTGACATATATTTATATATTATAATATTCCATCAGTTTGCAATATGTGACCCACCATACTGCAGATTTAATAGATTAATCTTGTACAGATTCAGGATTGTTGGCTAATTTACACTGCAGGACACTTACATTTTTTTCTTCTTTTTGCTGAGTATTCACCGTTTGTGTTTGACTTATCTTTTCTATCCCCAGGTACTGAGATAAAAGTATGTGTCCAGTCTGTGGTCACAAAAACGGGGGAATTCTGGCTACAACCAGACTTCGGAAGTGAAACCTATGACAAACTACTCGACATCAGTCATAAAATCCGGTAAATTTGATGTTAGTTGCGTCAGCTATCAATGGAGGCTTCCCCGATATCTCTCACGGATGGAGAGTGCTATGAGGCATGACCACCTCTAGGCTTCAACTTTGGAAGTTGAGGTAGTTGATTTTTGTCTGGAACAGGGCGAAGCCCTATTCCCAGACTCTGTTGTCGTACAGCAAATTTGGCTGCTTGCCAACACTGGTACACGCACTATAGCCGGCTGACCCCTGACCCAATAACTGCGCAGAGCCATCTGGCCAGCTTACGAGTGTGATTAGGCCAGCCAACGAGTGATGCGGTCAAAGGAAAGAAAATCTGCAAGTTCACATTTTTTAACTCCGAAGGGATAAAACCAACCAAAAACGTTTGTATATTTAGATGAAGGCCTGTATTTTAACGGTATCGCCAGTCGTATCTTTTACCTTGTTTTGTTTACACTGCTCGTGAATTAGTGGACAATGTTTTTGGTACAAGGGTGGTTTCCTTCTGGCGGGATTTTAGTGTCGGCATTGCCCGTGATGATTAAGCAGACGTGTAAAGTGGACGACCGTTGACGTGGGGGAAAAACTTGGTTTGATTCATTGGCAAGTACCAGACCATACTGTATTTACGTCCTTGAACTGAATCATTGTTTGTGTTGTTTACAGCCCATCATCGGATTCGCTTGCAACTTGAGCTGAAGGAAAACGTTTCGTTAGAATTCCTTTCTCAGCAACAACAACATTTACATTTCAGTGCTGATAATGAGAAGATATTTGTCGCATAATTTGGCAATTAATTTAGCTTCAAAGTATTTTGGCCTATTTGTCAATTGTCCGTGCCAATTCACTAAATCGTGATTGTGAATTTGGCCCGAATTTAATGGGTCTGGTTTGTACGATCGAGTTGTGCGTACACTTGGAGTTGAGCACACTTGGAGTTGAGCACACTTTGGAGTGGAGCTCATTTGGAGCTGAAAACACGCTCGAAAGTTCTAAATTTAACTTGTAAGGCACGTGTAAATTAAATTTCTAAGAACGATGGGGATTTCTATTGACCAGTACATACAACAAATTGGTATCCATTGCATACGATTACGAGGCAATCAGGTAAAGCTAGCAGCACTCATGCTTCTGATTGTGTATGCTTTTTTACATCATTGAATTTCAAAGGTCACAGTAAACTACAGTTTTTATAGTGAGGATGAAGCTTCCAGGTCTAACTGTTCTTATTTTGCCAGTTTATGGATTATGCAATTGTTTGTATGTAGGTATTATTTGCCGGCTCTCATAACAATGGCAAATGACGTGGAAACAAATCCTGGGCCTCCTGCCCATATAATTAGCAGCACAAAGATTGTTCATGGTAGCTTTCATCAAGGAGCTCAAATATTCTCTGCGATGTCCAGAGGTAAACAGTGTATGCAAACTGTATTTGTTTTCATGCCTTTGTAATGCTGAATAAAGAAATACAGGTAACTCATTTCACACAGCGAACTCTAGATCACTCCCGATTCTTGTAACCGCGAAAAGACTTATTGCATCCTATCTCTTTTCATGTTTTTGAGTACATATTTTGTCTTCCCTGACTCGAGTGCCCACTACCCGGGCAGGGGCAAATAACTCTTACGGTGACAATTCGGAAACTCCCGAAAATCGAAATAGATGTACACTATTCTGAAGCAACGTATCGATATTGCACATCCATTACTGTTCCAGACAATAGTACTCTTGAGTACTTTCATCATTTCTCCCTACGTGTCAACATGGAGCAATATCTCTAACCAGTGAAGTAGAATAAGCAAAATTGTTCTTTATTCATATAGTGGGGTAAGATGATGTATATTTATTTGTTATCTCTCGCTAAAAAACATGCCTTCATGTCATAGCATAAGGAGAAAAGAAAATTTACTACTCTGAAATTTGCAGGCGAGGCCCAAAGCAGTCTCGTCTCACTTCACACTCCATCTCCAGTACCAGGGGTTCATAAAAGACACCTATTACTATGGTACTGTGAAAGTATTGGAGGCGATAAAATTTTAGAAAAACTGAATATTGATTGGACAAAAACTCAATTCAGTGAGAAAAACCCCCGGAATATTTGACATTTTATATATGGACTGAGAAACAATGTAACTGTTGCACAGAGTTGCTCCTCACCAATACTCCACAGAGAAAAATACATACTTTTTCCTTGCTTTCTGAATCTGTTGTTGAAAACTGTTGTGTAAAATTTATAATCGGTGGTGAAAATGTTCCATGTTGCAGGAGCATGACTGGTCAGTGGTCTCCCTTGATTGTGCCAACATTTGTGATTATCTCCCTTGCACTACTCTTGAACATCAATGGTCTGGGCAACTTCCAAGAGCTTTTGTGAGAGACAAAACAAAGTGAGGAATGTATTCTTTAAGAGGACCATTTCCATTGTAGGAAGGAGTACATCTGTAACCTGGACTGGAAGGTGTTTCAGCCCCAAGATGAGAATCTGCAGCCAGGGGTGTTGTGCTGCGTCTTGTATACATGTGACAACAAGTGGTACAGAGCACGTATTGAGGAGCTCCGGCCTGATAAGGTAAGTCTATACGTCCTTTCTAAATTACTCGTAACAAGGGAAGCATCTCACTTAATAGCAGTCCAGCTACTGCATGGTCCGTTGAGTGAAAATCAGCCCCTATGATCCAGTAAGTAATCAATATATCAAAAATAATGCAACAAACTGTTTAACACAGTTTATACCCTCAAATCGCAGAGATAAATGTTATCAGCCTGATTTAGACTCTTAGTTTGGGTACCCATATGCGACCTGGATCCTGTCAAAGCATATTGTCACCGAACCCTGTATCAATTCATTCGCTCATTGGTCGATTACACGTCTTGAAATAGCCATATCACGACAAACGGGTTTGAAATAACCCACACACGGGTTTGAAATAGTTTGTAACCTGTTGCCCTTGACTAACGAACAAAACGAGGCTACGGAAATTTCACAGGCAGGTCACAAAACCCGATCAACCCTTCCTCAAACCTAGATAACTCCTAGTGAAATAGGCCACAGTACAGGGCTGCCCAAACCCATGACAGCTCTAGGAATATTAAATTCTCTATTAAAGTTTGACAGCTCGATATTTAGCTACATTACTTGCATTACTTTTGGTTAAGAGAAGTAATTTTTAAAACAAATATTTTTTTACTCCCTTTCCCAGTTCGGCACAAACACCCATGGAGCCCAATCCCGTTACAACGGGTTCTAAAATGTTGATTATACATTAGGAGTTCTGAACAGTTAAAATTTATGGTCATTTAGGGAAAAAATATTCTGGTAACTTCCCCAGCCCTGGCGAATATGTAACCCACCTCAGAAAATCTTTCATGGCATTGAAATAACTCACATTCAACACTCTTGTTAAAAATAGGTTAGGTGCACTTTATTTACTGCACTGTGAGAAAATAAAAGAGCAACTAGAATGGGCTCTCGGCCACCATCTGACACACATCAGCGAGTCTGTTGTGTTACAGGCATATTCGAATCATTGTTGGTTCCCTTTAACTCATTTGGTACCAATGACGGCAAAATAATTCCCTGTCTCAACCCCGTTGACGACTTTTGGCGTAATTTCTTAGAGCCTCCCTAACCCGAATGACGCCAAAAGGCGACATCGCTGCTTTACCGTCAAATAAAACCCCACTCCGTCTGCAATGTAGCATTTTACGCGAGCACCTCGAGTGAAACTTGCTCAAATTTATATATTTTTGAAAAGCCTAAACCTTCAACATTCGGATTATCAAAGAATATTTTCATTTTGACAAACAAATAAAACAAGATCGAGAGTGAAACGAACAAATAATGGGAAAAATGTGGATAAACAAAATTTTCACAATTTTACCGTGTCAGTAAATGTTGCTGCAGAATGTACATTCACTCAGTAATCCCGTTCAAATCTCTCTATTACTGAAGTATAATGTATCCAAGAGACCATCTAATCGTTCCATGAAGATGAAATCCATCAGATCCACTCCGTAAACTTTATTTCCACATTTTTCCAACACATGTGTCAGTAAATATTGGCCATTTTCATCTCTCGCCATGCTTGAGACGAACTGTAATGGTCGAATTGATCAATCGCATGCCTTCGTTTTAGTCACGTGACTAACAACAACCAACCGAAGCGCTGAAGTGTCGACGTGGTTCATTGGCGCATACGACAGATTCGTCGGATGAATGATATTTTATATCCAATCGTAGCTTTCGTAATATTAGCCATCCATTGTAACTATGGCGAGATTGGGAAAGCCCAGGGAATCACCTTTCCAACGTGACCTAGATAAAGAAAAACAACTGCTGGAAAGCAGAGATACACGCCTTCAAATATGACGGAAAAAAACCCCTCAAACTCTTCGCAATTTAGCGAAGTCTCTCATCTCAAGCTGCATTTATTCTGACAAATGTCCACGAATAAATGAGTATTCATCGGTTATTTCTGGGCATTGTAATCGAAGAAATATATGCTCACAATCTTTGGAAATTACGTAGGATTGTGCATTTTTTTTTATTTTTACGTGGTTGTTCATCGAAACATCCGGCGATTGCCATTGGCAGTATCATTTTGCAAATTACGAACATGTTGGTGAGTTTACTCATTTTTATTTGGAATAAAACTGCATTTCTTGAGGAAAACAATACACACACATAGTTTTTGTTGAAATATATTATTTAAAAAGAACATAAAGCAATAAGTTTCAGAATGTCTGGGATCTGAAATGCAGACAAAAACACATGAACGCCTTCTGTTTTGGAGATAATTATTCAACTTCACTGACTGCCCTGAGCTGGAAGCAGTGGGGTCCAGGCTAAGAAAACTATCTAGGGCTGACAGCTAGGATAAGCTGCAGTACTGAATGAGTTAAGAAAATTTAGAAGACAACGTGCTGTTTAAATTTAAGCGAGACTGCCAAAGAGCCAAAATTGTTCTTCATTTGATAGACATATTTCAGCCATCACTTGTTTGCTGGACTTTGCTAAAGTGTTTTTTAACTGCTGCAGATAATTGTTGAATGTATGTAATATTCTATATAATAAATTTGGCTGTTTCTGTTTTCAGAAGTCGGCCACCATTCGTTACCTCGACTTTGGCAACTCCTCCATAATGGCCCTACCCAATATTCTACCTTACAAATGTATGGTACAAGATGTCCCATTCCAGGTAAGTCAAAATTAGTTACTTCCCCCTGATTCTCACATTTGCCTCCCTTGTTGTGTTGTATTATCCATGGAGGTAAGAAAACCACTGAAAAAAAAGGCCACGGAGAGTTTTACTTTGTTCTCCAGCCTCACTGCCTCACCCTCAAACCGCCCGACTCAATTCCTCTTATTCCATTTGAAGAAAGAACAAAAAAATATCATGATGTATGGTTCCCTAGTACGACTCACATTTCTCAAGAAATCGACTGCATTAACCTTTTTTGTTTCTCCTGATTTTCGTTAAAATTTGTGTGAAAGTAATTCCTCGTCAATGAAGAAAGTTTGTGACAAGAACAACTACTTAAAATGTTACAGATTTGGCCGAGATAACAGAAATGCGACTGACCAGTTTGGCATATACAGATTAGGGGAGATAAATCTGCAAACTTACTGCTTGCTATGCGCAGTAGAATTCCGCACACCTCGTGTTATCTCCGAACAGGATAGGCCTCAGGTTCTCAGAGAGCGTTTCGTAAGAGATGACTTACTGGGGCACCCGTGGGGTTAACGGGTGTGAAAAGGAATAGAAACCAAACGCCGTGATATGACTGAAATAGTGTTGAAAATGACATTAAATCATATTCACTCACTCTCTCACGCATGGCAATGTATTGGAAAGACCGCCTGGGTCTTCTGTCCGAATAGAATCAGTCGGTCATATCGATTTGCTCACAATCATCAGAAAGGGACGGTGATTATATTTTCTTGGGTTCCATGCCCTGTGTAGAATATTTACAATCAACAAGTGGTGCATGGCATTCATCGGAGATATTTGACAAACCCAACCATTCTTATGTTGTAATCAGGGCTGCATCTAGGAATTTTTTGCAGATTCCGATCCCAAACTCCCAGTTCCTATTCGTAATTCATTATGGAGGGTCCAATTTTCGTTAGTGAATTTCAGCGCAAACAGCCTCTGATCAGTCACAAAGTAGAGGTTTATTAGCATAAAATTCGATACCCAGCTATGCAATCGAATCAATATTGAGGCTCTCGAAAGCTTTTCTAGGAGTAAATTTCCTTCAACAACAAAACTAGTTTTTCATTTTAGTTTGGACGTCAGATGTTTTGGGCTCCCATACGTTTTCTAGAACTAAATTGACTCTAGATGCAGCCCTGGTAATGGCCACAATTTGTCAATATATTGCCCCAGTTTATTGTGTAAGCATACTGGCAATGTGAAAGACCTCCGCCGAGGCAGGGTAGTGTCATTAAACGGTATACCCAAATAAATGCCGAAGTCCTTCAATGGTGGTTTGTAACCCGAAAGGGCTGAATCAGTTAATATTATGTTCTAATGAATGGTCAAACAACTTAACGAATTGCAAATGATCAACGGAATATATTTCACACCCTGTAATTTTTTGTAAAATTCATGATTTTCTGGAACGACTTTAAAAATAACTATCATAGATTTGTGTGTTCAGTAAGAAAAATATGACGGGCAGTTAACCTTAATCAAGTCGCAGTTCAAATCATCATTAAAATCAAAGTTTATTGTCACAGGATTTCAGTACACATAAGCATATGCTGTGGACAAACAAAAAAGCAGCTTATCAGAGTCCCATTTATAACATTCAGTCAAATATGACAATCTTCATCGTACTTCTATCTTGACCATGTTTGACCAGATCAACAGCTACACAGGAAAATCGTTGAATTCCTGACTTGCACAAATTCAAGTTAACCCTTCAACAATATAGCTGCACCAATAGCACTGGCGGGTGCATTGATACGTGACCTGCTGCAGCGGTTCGTTCATTCAGTCTCTTTCCTATCTCTACAACCTAGGAAATATGTTTAATCAATGATAATTGGACTATCATCAAACTGAAGTTTCACAAATCATCATAAAAAACAAACTTAATGATCCTTTCATGAGAGTAGATGAATGAACCGCTGTGAGCCACATCTCTATAGCCCTTTCCAGGAAGTGTATGATCTCTCCTTGAATAACTGCAGTTCTTTAAGGTTAGAGGTATGAAACGTTTCTGGGAAGTAGTCGCCTCGGCTTCACTTTTACCAAAGGCACCCACAATTATTTTGAATAATATAAAAATGGATAAACTATTCCAGAATATATGTTTGAAAAACTATCCTGTTTCCACTTTCTACATGAACCGATAGATCTTGTATACATGTACATTATAAAGATAATTGTCTTCAAAAATAGAATATATAATTACTCAAACTAATTGTGAGGGCCTTTGGCACTTACCGGAAGTTCTCTGCACTAATACGCCCCTAGTGGAATAAGGGAGATAAAACGCTTTCCGAATTGTGCTATAGAAGCGCCTGCCAGTGCTATCGGTGCAGCTGCATTGTTAAAGTGATCGTAAACCCTCAAGTATAGTTTCCATCAAATGAAAGACCATTGCGAACAGTGTCGGAAAATATTTATTGTTCACACACATTTGTTGTTCCAATGTGCATGTTTCACCAAAATCTGGAAGATGGTAACTCATAAATGTCAAGTCAATTTGAATCTTGCATTTAATTTCCCAGATTTTGGAACATGCACATTGTAACAATGAGTCTGTGTTGAAACTCAAAGTATACATACCTTAAGCTTGAATCAAGCACTGGAAAGTGCATACAAAGTTTGAAATATATGTATTAAGGCGGTGTGACGTCACTGGACCTAAATATGATTGCAACATTCCACCATAGAATACCATACTTTAATTGCAGTTTACTCTGTGTAATAAAATCGTAAAAAATTGAAATAAATATTTTCCGACACTGTTCGCAATGGTCTTTTATTTGATGGAAACTTTATTTGAGGGTATACGATCACTTTAAGTTGTTAAATTTTCTCAATTCACGAATCTTTCTTTTCCGTTGAGAATGTGTACTGTTGAGTGTTCTAGCTTTTCTGTGAGTGATTCCTTATTTAAAGAGCAATTGTCAATTTGACATTCTTTTTTCCTGTGGAACACAAAAATTGCAGCACCCATGGACATGAAAATGGAAAAATTGCAAAAATAGATTGGATCACAAAAAAGTCAGTTGCATCCGTTGAGCACATTTTGCCCTCCAGGTCTTGAATTTGGGGGAAACACACATGCACACTGTGCAACTGAATTTTATAAACCCGAAATATTGTTGTAAGCGACGTCAAATCATATTCATTCACTCGCACACTTTATAAGCACATGCACAAAACATTATGAGCATGATGCGTGACAATTAACTAGCAAAAGAAATTGTGAACATAATATATTTGTTGGGACTTGAGTGTTCAGATTTCATAGAACAATAGGTTTATTGCCAGGGTGCTTCGGTCCATCACCGAAAATGAATAAATTCTTTGGTTGTGCTTGAAAAATTCTGCTTGACAGAATAGTTATGCAGGCCTGCAAGTGCCACTTATATTTTCTATATTTTTGGGTCATTCCTATATTTTAACCAAAACCTCCTACATTTCCTATCAGGGGTTTTTCTAGACAGTTTTTCATCGTGGTATTCCCGATGAAAACGAATTTGAATTGAGTTTTTGCGATTTTTTCAAAATTGAGTTTTGGGCTAGAAATTCAGTTTTCTGGTTTTTTTGGGGAAGTGCGCGCCATAGGCGCGGAAAAAAATTGAGTTTTTTCATAAAAGATTGAGTTTATGTAAGACCGGGCCGAACAAAAATGCCCTGATCACGGGAAAGTTATCGGAACCGAAAGTTCACAACACAAGGTTGTTGTTGTTGTTCGTGTCACCTTCGTCTCTATGCCAATAAATGTCCGTAGGAGAGCCACTCTTCATGTCATCTCTGCCACTTCCCGGTTTTTTCGTATGTTTGTTTAGCCACAGACACCGCGTCTCGTCTGGGATATCCAGTGAAAATGAAACCCACTCAAGCTTTCGCGGAGATTATTTTTCTTGACGTTGACTGCAGCGCCCCTTCAATGTCGTAATATCATCCGATACGTTTTACGTTATTAAATCTTATGACAAGGGAGGCAATTCAGCGCCATTTTCTTCAGCTCAACACGTGGGACACGCTTGACAGTCGTAAGCGAGAAAATCTCAACAAGAACACAAACTACAAAAAATATATTTGTCATACTTTTCAACTTCTTTGATCTGATGGAATTTTGTTTGAACGCGTATAATATCTGCCTCACGTCGAAGTGAAGTGCCTCGCCCTGTGTTTTGTGGTGGAAAACAAGCAACATGCAACCTCTGCCCTGGCCTTGTTGTTACGGTAAATTGAGAAGTTTTCGTTTAAGGCTCCAAAACTAACGAATAAATTATTGTAATACACGAATGCTTGAGAGCAACTTCTGTTAAAATCGTTCATCATGCTTTTATTTCTGCCGCGAAATTAACGCATTATTGCTCCTTCTGTGACAGTCACCTGTTGTTCTGCCATAATGAAGTCAGTTTGGAAGTACTGACAAATAAACACAACGGCATATTGGAAGGTGCGAATAAATGTTATAAATTCAATGCACTTATAATGGAAAACAAACTCTTGGTTCTGTGGTGTGTCAGTTCAATTCATGTTACAAAATTCGCAAGGCTAAAATCAAAGGGGAGGGGTGCTGAGGGGAGATCATGAGATGTATGTGATCGCAGTGCTCCATCACCATTCAACGGAGGTCGTTCAATGAAAACAATGACCTTGGCTTAGGGGTAAAATAATAAAAAATAAAACAAGAGCAAGTTGTATCATTTTTTTGATGAAAAAGGCAAAAAAATTGAGTTTTATCATTTTTTTGATGAAAAAGGCAAAAAAATTGAGTTTCATCAATTTTTAGATGAAAAAGTAAAAAAATTGAGTTTAGTGACATTAATATGCGCGCCAACGGCGCGCAAAAAAATTGAGTTTTACAATATTTGAAATTGAGTAGATGAAAAATTTTTGTCTAAAAAAACCCCTGCTTATATTTTGACGTTTTCCCATGAAAACTTTCACCAATGCTCTGAAATGAGTCAAATTGGCACGAGGAAATACATTTGAGGAAAAATTTTAATCTCTCTTTGTTGAACCGAGCAGCAGAACGGGGCTCCGCATTTACCACCACTATGACCGCATTCAGTGGAAATAATTTGATTAAACACCAGAAATCAACCAAGTTTGAAACATATTATATCGTAGTGACCTGTCTTACACTCCTTTATTTCCTATATTTTATGAAGAAAATTACTATATTTCTCCAATATTTTGGCAAATTTCCTCCTATATTTTCACTTTGAGCCACTTGCAGGCCTGAGTTATGGTGCAGGATCATTATCCATCTTAATCCGGCAAAAATGTTGCCAAATGTTGTGGTGAAAAAGGAATGTTTGTGGATGAAACAAGTTGAGACAGAAAAAATGGTGGAAAATATCTCGCTGCAGGAATCATTTGAAAGGAAATATTACTTTACATTTAATGCTTTCTTTCATACTCATAATGCTAGGCAGTGTGTTTGCCCCCATTCAACAACGTTGTGCACTGCTGCAGCTATCCCATATTTATTGCAGAAATATATATGGTTAAGGTGGTTCATGCCTCAAACAATGTTTGCGACGTCATTATGCGGGTCATTTCCCTTGTAATAACTTTTCCAATGTAATATATCACCTTTTCTGATACGAGACGTTATCAGGGGAGGTAATGACATCGCAAATATTAGGAAAAATATGGGGATAGGGGCACTCAAAGCTTTTTATATAAAAAAGTAGATCGAAGATCCCAATTTTTTATTCGATTAATGAAAAGATCACATGGCGAGGAAGCATGCAGTGTTTAAAATATCAGCATAGGTCACCGGATGATTTTCTATTTTAAAGGTAGTTTCGTAGTCTGAAAATGCAATGTCTAACGTCATAAAGTTCGACGAAATGTATAATTGATATAAACTTTTAGTATTTATACTCAACTTTCAGGTGTTTTTAAGATCCGGTGAAGTTTCTCTATAAAAGTAAACAGTACCTGTGGATATATATCCGTATGCTTTGACTTCCTTGCCTTGTTGAGCAGAAAACTGATTTTGCATGATTTTGACAAACGGCTGGCATGGTGATATTCGCGGCTATGTACAAAAAAATCTAGATCGAAGACCATCAACTTTACCGATCAACACCCGAGCTACCCACAGCAAAAATATTAGGGTTGGTCACTAGACAAAGTTTTGAGGTATGAACCACCTTAAATACCTTTCGACAGCAATCAGATTAGAAAAAATAAATAAATAGATGAAAACATCATAGCACTCTGATATATTCAGGCCCTTAATTCCACCAAACTGGCCTTGTCCTCAAATTTCCCAAATTCAAGGCCTGCATATTAAACGTGAAACAAGTGGAACTATCATAAAACAGAGTGAGAATAATTGACAAGCACAAACTCGTCCAAAGAATAATATCCCACAACACCTCCTCAATTTGGGAATATCCGACACAGCTAAAATGTATCGGCTGGTATCAGATCCCATGAATTGTCGCTGTAAAAATGCTCTCTCTTTCTCAGTATTGCATATTGTGACAATGAAGTTCAATGACGCATAATATGGTGTGGAGTACAGCAATGAAATAGATAACTGGATGTCACTCGTTCACAGAGATTTTATGTGGTACAGTTCAAATTACGGAGGCACACATGTCGACAGATGGTCATATATTAATCTGCTTGTTCTTTTGGGTTAGTATCCATATCTTCAAAATTATGAATCGTTGAGTATCAAAGAAACGTTTTGTTTTTAGGCATCCAAGCCATCGAGACAGCATGTTGAACAATTTGTGTGTGATGTGTTGATTAGCTTATTAAAGCATCGCAGCAAGCCGTCACCAGTCAAATCAAAACTGCATGGCCTCCACAACGAACATTTGCAGTCATTCAGTTTTAGGGAGAGTGATCACTCTCCTAAATTTTCCTCCAGGAGAGCTTTTTGTCACTCCCCTCAAAATTGCCAATACAATGAAGAGTGATATCGGAGAGAGCGGTCACTCTTGCATCACCAATGGAAAACAGAATCCAGGAGAGCCATCAACAGCTCTTGCCGATTTTGCAAACATGACAGACTGCATTTGAATAGTGAAGAATCGAGGCAACTTTCTGGCAAGCACAATTCACTCTGCACATTTCCACAACACTGAAACCCCTCCCCAAATGCGTAAGCTGTGCTCGTTGCTTCAGCCATGTTAAGTATGATTCCACTTCGGCTATATTGCTTTCCTTATATGAATCCCTATTCTCGTCTTTTCCCTGCTATAATCTCCTATGACTCCGGTAGCTTTCCTTGTACTTGCTGCCTACTCGCTGTGCGGTCGGCCTAGTGGTGACCACGTCTCTGAGCACAAGGTAATCCTGAAGGCTGGAGGGGAGGGGGAGCTGCTTGACGCCGTAGATCACGTTAGTCTGCAGATTGTTACGGATGCATAGACGGCTGAGGTGTCGCAGAGATTTGGGCTGGCCCTGGAACTCGCGGTACCAGAGCGCCATGTCCTTGTGAACTTTGCCCAGATGCGTGAGCAGGAACATGCTCATCTTGTAGCCGGCGATGGCCAGTGTCTTGAGCAAGTCCTCGATAACATCGGCCGAGTTGATTGGGTAGACCAATATGCAGTATATGACCGTACTAAGGACGGCGCGCGAGTTTGCTGCCTGTATGCACATCTGCGCGAATTCCGGGTTCAGGGTGCAACATATTGTTGAGAAAAGTGTATTGCTGGGTCCCTCCTCGAGATCGCTGGACGTCAAGAAGAAGCGTTTATCACAGCTGTTTGGCCACATATCCTCCAGGTCGGCGCCGTGTTCCAGAAGCGCCCAGAAGCACCTGGTGTGGTTATACTGGACAATGACGTGTGACAACGTTCCCACGATGTCGTGGTGCGGCTGCGAACGTTGGGCGACAATTTTCGCCAGCTTGAGCACCAGCTGGACATTGTGCTGCAGCATGGGGAACACTGTCTCCATGACGGCCTCCGAGACAGACTCGGCACCCGCCTGCAGCAGAACGCCCAAGATCTCCAGGTACGCGGTGTCCTGGGTGTGTGCCAGATTGAGCAGAACAATTTCAAGGGCGGAGAACTGCTGACGGCACCTCCTCTCCACATCGCATTTCGCATGCAGTAAGTACTTGACAGTATCGCATTGGTTCAGCTGTATAGCCAGTGTCAGCGGGGTATTTCCAATATCGTCGATAGCCATATTGATGTCCACACCTTTCTCGACCAGTTTCTCGAGGGCCTTCTGGTCGTTGCCATCAATGGCCTTGCGTAGCTTTCTCACTCGTTGCTGGCTGTTGCCCATCTGAAATTACACAAACATATACAATGAACCTTTATTGAAACTCAGTGTTTGGCTAGATTATCTTCACAAGCCAATGTCAGAATATGCCAGATTTTAATTGGTCAATTTGAATTGACGAATCAAATGTTCTAAAACTGACAGATATCCCATGATGCTCCTCCTTCCCCCCCCCCCCCTGCTTTTTTAAGCCCTGGATTCACCATTGGGAAATCTTTGTTAAAACACACCTACATGTATAGCCCAATTCGGAAAGGGTTTTGTCTCGATTGTACCACTAGGAGCGTATTGGCTCAGAGAACTTCCAGTAAGTACCGAAGGTTCTCACAATTAGTTTCAGAAATTAAATATTCTATTTTTCTAGAAAATTATCTTTTTACTGTTCATGTATACAGGATCGGTTTATGTAGAAACTATAAACAGACTAGTTCTTCAAAAATGTATTCTGCAATAGTTTACAAATATATTATTCACCAAAATTGCTGTGCCTTTGGTAAAAGTGAAATCAAGGCGACTACTTCCCGGAAGCAGCTTTTCATACCTCTAAACTTAAAGAGCGGCAGTTATTCCGGGGGAGATCAGACACTTTCTGGAAAGGGCTATAGTGTTGTCCTGCAAGAAATTAAGAATTTTGAAAAAGAAAATAAGAGTTTGAGAGTCTTTGATATTTTTGAATGAGCTGTGTCTCTCGCTATCAAAATCTGGTGTCCCCTCGCCCCACACCCAGTCTGCCATCATCCAGTGGCCACACAGTCTGTCATCTAGCTTAAACAGTCCTCTCGAGGAACAAAATGAAGGCGAGTGTATCTATCACTCCAATTTCTGCCCAGGCGAGTGATTTGAGATTTTTTATTTCTCATATGCGAATTTGATGCCGTTTTCCTTGCTTATGCAAACAACAACTGAGAAACGCAGTTCCTTTATCTGCACCAAACATTCCCCATCTGATTATCATGAAACATGAAAACTGAAGAAAAATCACGTCAAGCTCTAATTTGCCGCTCCTCAATATTTCTGAGTACCGGAAATTGGACGGATGAGACCAATAAATTATGTATGACATTTACATGCAGGTAGACTAATTAGTTTCATTATAGTAATTGATCAGGATGGGCTTTCAATCCCATTATGACCACAAAGCGGAAGTGTATGGGATAAAATCATTGATTTATCAGAAGATGGTACTTCCTTATTGTCTATTCTATCAGGCAATTAGCTCGAACTAGCGTTGCTTAGGGCTTAACTGCATCATTAGCAGCATTTTATGTTAACTGCATCATTAGCAGCATTTTATGTATTTCCCAAGATATTTGGATACTTGAACGCGAAATGACGTGAAAAAAAAATTAATACAGTTTAGCCTTGCTATAAGATTTCTCCGTGCAGCGCTGATTCTGATATAAGGCGGGTAGGGGCCTACTGTGTCCGCCAAATTAACAAATGCATATTATTTCAAAAAATCTATAAGGAGGTTCAAATTTGGTCCCCCAATAATGTCATTCTAGAGAGGTTAGACAGTTTGTAACTGAGTGACTGGTTGAAAAAGGTTGTCAAAATTAACATTTTGTCAGATTTTTTGCTAGCTGCCCTGTATCCTTGGTCAGGTTGGTTAAAGTGAACGTAAAGGCTGAGGCAACATGCACTCTGTGGGAAAGAGCTACATTGAAATACTGAAATAGCAGCAACAAATATTTTTGGGGATTTTTTTGCACCGAGTACGAACGAAATTATCTCCGTTGTATTATTGTTCCCCGGCTGCCGCCATGCTGGCTATCTCACTCAGAGCAGTGATGTTGTATCACCTCGGAGCTCTTTACTTCGTGGAGTTAGAAAGCGCAGAAAGCATGTAAACATAGCGACGTACGAGGAGGCTAGCCTGACTTCAAGTTCTGACGAAGAGACAAATGAAGGTTTACAGGGTTACCAGTTTGAACCAAAACGCTCCGATGTCGACGAAAGTAGTGAGTAGTTCATCGAACGTTTCAGGTCAGTAAACACTTGCTGGAGACACGCAACACAATCAAAACACGCTTGAAACAGCCAAGCTCTCCACCGCCGCAATTACAATTCGTGCTACAGCGATGCCAAAACAAAGTGATACTACGTCACAGGAAAATATCACGTGCTCCGTACAAGCGTTTTCATTGGCGCAAGGCTAATCAATAAGCTGATATGGCCGACTCCAGTCGCTCGTTGCATCAGTCAATAATTCCCGTGTTTGGAAATTTTTTTTTGGAAGGGAAAAAATCACAAAAAATATTTGTTGCTGCCAAATGATACTTTTAATATAGTTCTTCCACACAGTGCGTGTGTTGTCGCAGCCTTTACGTTCACTTTAAAAAGTGTGTATAGCGTTATAATGAATGAAAGTAGATGCATAGTGTGAAATCGTAATTTCAGGCCAAAAGTGACATCTCAATCTGATTAAAACCGGATCTATAATATCTGTTCCTCATCTTTACTCGATGCTTGTGTAGATCTGAGACCAACACCCTCATTTCCGTGTTCTGGGTACTGCCCATTCACAACACTTCTCCATGATTTACGGATGTATTTTTGAAAACGTCAATGTCGGGCCACAACTGCATGAGGAAGACCGGTTGACCAATTATGAACAGAACATTCAGTGCTTCATATTAATATAAGGCAGGGGAGCTAAATTATGTGCACCTAAATCTTCTGAAATTTTTCAGGGGAGTGATTTTCAATTTAAAAAATTGAGAGTTTATGGTACCCTACCAGTGTGAAATAATGAGATCTTATGATCTTCTGTTTGGAATTCTCAACATATCAAGTTGAGAAAAATATCTACTGATCCAATCAATTTGCCAAAGGCCAATGCCATTCCTGTAATAACTGAACAATATTATCTATGAAACTAATGACATACATGATTTTCAGCTCACTAGATCTACTGTACATATATTTTTTTTCAAGATATTCATATTTTTTACTGGAAATTGGAAATATGTTGTTGTTGCTGCTGCTAAACAAGCTTAGTATTCAGACGAAATGGGCTACGTAATATCGCCATAAAGGCTTCAATTCAATTTGTAATTTCTGAAATAATGCGGCATTTATATCGGTCGCATAAAATTAGACTTGCGTGTCCACGTGGCGCAGAAATTGCTCACGATTTATAGACTGAACAGTTTAGGTTGAACAGATTACCAATGAATAAACAGGGTCCAACATGAGACAGCCAAATTATATAATAAGTATTGGAACTTCGAACTTATCATTAAAAGAGCTTAGTACCGGCATTTATTCTTGTTACCCCTCAGCCCATAGGGCTGTGGTGTCTTGTCGTTGCCATGTACGTACGTCCGTCCGTCCTAGCGTCCGTCCGTCCGTCCGTCCGTCAACATTTTCTTGTCCGCTAAATATCTGCAGATCTATGAAGTCGGGCCTGACCAAACTTTGGTGAGAGCTTCCTGAATGTTGACAGATGAAATGATTAGATTTTCAGATGGCTATGATGATGTCATGATTTTTAATTATTTTTTTTATTATTTATTGATGGTGTAGCTTTTGCACTGTTATCTATGCCCATCAGCATGTTCTTGTCCGCTGAATATCTGCAGATCTATGAAGTCGGGCCTGACCAAACTTTGGTGAGAGCTTCCTGAATGTTGACAGATGAAATGATTAGATTTTCAGATGGCTATGATGATGTCATGATTTAAAAAAAAAAATTATTATTTATTGATGGCTTAGCTTCTGCACTGTTATCTATGCCCATCAACATGTTCTTGCTCGCTGAATATCTGCAGATCTATCAAGTCGGGCCTGACCAAACTTTGGTGAGAGCTTCCTGAATGTTGACAGATGAAATGATTAGATTTTCAGATGGCTATGATAATTTCATGATTTTTTATTTTTTTAAATTTTTTAATTTATTGATGGCTTAGCTTTTGCACTGTTATCTATGCCCATCGGGAACCCTTGGTTGCATGTTTCGTTGTGAATTTTGAAGGTTCCCTGATACAAGAAAGCCTGGTCCATTCATGATTCTCATTGAATGAAGGACAACATTTTTCTTAAATTTTGCTATTAAATCATTCTATTCTACATCATATGATTTATTCTAAAACTTTTGCATGAACCATATTTGTGCCCACACATTTAATTGGTACAACATAATGCTTCAATTTTTGTCACCAAACATGTTACTGTACCTTGGAAATTATGTAAAACGAGTGATTAGGAGAGCCCATTTTTAGCCTGACTGTGTGCAATTTTGAATCAGTTTGCATACCTGGAGCTTATGCCCCCCCTTCCCCCCCCAAAACAATAATGATAAGGGTGGGCCTGTGTCAATAAGTGTGTTTACTTGTTATCACACTTGTGCAATGCATAAATTGCCACTGATAAAGCTACACTTCCTTGCATGCTGTAATCCCAGCACACCACACATGAAACCGAAGTCTGTTATATACGGTATCCAGGGATTTTTTGCAGGTTCCGATCCCAAACTCCCAGTTCCTTTTCGTAATTCATTATTGAGGGTCCAATTTTTTTAAGTGAATTTCGGCGCAAACAGCCTGTGATCAGTCACAAAACAGAGGTTTATTAACATGAAATTCAATACCCAGCTATGCAATCGGATCGATATTGAGGCTTCCAGAAGCTTTTTCTAGGAGTATTTCCTTCAGAAATCCTTTCAAATTGAACAACAACAACACTTTAGTTTTTTGTTTCATTTGAGTTTTGGGTGCCCATATATTTTCCAAAACTAAACTGGCTCTAGATGCAGCCCTGATCCTACTCGACTGAAAAAAAACAGGCTGAGGGGTCCACGCACCTTTTAGGTGCTTGCCTGCAATTCATGTTATTAATGTCCTTGTCAGCGTAGAGTTCGATTGCTTGTCAGTGTCAACCAGCAGGGGTTTTTCCCACGACACGAGGCTGAAATCGTAACAAAGTTTTTCACTGGCCAAGAGTTTCGCCTCCAGCCAATCTAAACGCCAGTACTGGAATACGTTGCTTCCAGCCTATAGAGGAACACGGGTCTCACAGAGAATAAAAGATTTGGCTGATCTGTTAGCCTCCAGCGGAAATTCAACTGGGGGTAAGATAACATGGAGGCAGATAGGACGGGACACAATTTTTGCTTCGAAATATAGAACTAAGTATGAGAAAATTACCAAACTTTCAGACGCAGAAGATATCTTAGCTCCCCAACATATATGTTAGAATGGTGATTGAGTTGTACTTTTTTATGATAAATCTCATTAACTTCAATGTTAATTGTAGACTTTTCAGAGGGGGGAACAGCGGGGGAGTGACGTCATCACATGTTCCTCTTGGCGGCGGCTCCATGATGTTTGGCAATGTCGACAATTCGGAAATAAACAACCTGTATTCATGTAATATAGCAGCAGGGAACAGATTTAAAAGAGACGGACCGCAGTCTGAATGGAGCAGGGCGCATTTTAATCGAGGGGCCTGACATTTTTTTGCGCCATGCCGTACGTACATACTCTACGCTTGAACAGTAGTTGGATATTTTAGGTGTGCTAAAAAAAGTGCACCTCGATCGAGAATAAGGCGAGTGGGAGGCGCGCGAGAGCGAAAGCGCGCCTTAGAAATAAAGCACTGAACATTCACGATAAACTACATGTAGTATTTTTCCATCCAATTGAAAAATGACAACATCTTCAACTTTAAAAATATTTTTTTTTAAATAACTGTGTCACGTACATTGTTTGCTGAGCTAGTATGTGAATATAAAGATTTACCCCATACCTACTTGTAACAGAACAGATCTAATGTAACAGAACAGATCTAATGCTGCCATTTTATAGTGCTGTCTCACTGAAATATCATGCCGTAGGCAGACATGACTCCCCACTCACATTATACGGACACCGAGTGAATCAGTCCTTGTTCTATCCTCTTAATGCTGAGGGTAAGCGAGGGAGCAACAAGTTCAATTTTTGAAAATGTTGCTAATGTCATTTCCGTCGTAACTCCCCTGACAAATGACATCGGCAAAATCTTGAGAAGTCCCAGTATTCCAGCATGGGTGATGTCATACACTGACAATAGCACGGATACATCAATACAATTGGCCTAATTCTACTGAGCATATATAAGTGCTTGTCTTACAAGAAATTTCTTGTACATATACAAGATAAATGACATAAGCAACACAAATGTTACTGTCATTTGTGTTTTGTCCTGATAAACAAAAAATTGTACGAAGGATTCATAGCGGCACCTGTTTATTTTCATCTTTTGCAATTCATTGACACATTTAAGATACTTAAGGTACATGGCACCATGTTTGTTTATGGTATTATTAAAGTGAGAGGTGCTGCAAATGTCAAGCTATGTCGAGGATGGATGGGAACGGGAGTTAGTGGACTAGGTTATCGTGGAATCCGCCAAATGTCTCGTGAAATTGATCGATATATCTAAATTTTATCAACATTAAATGAATATCTCCATGGTTCCTGGAGAATAAAATACTAATCTTATGACACGAGTTCAAGCCTTGCTTTTCGTCATAATTTATGAGAATCCAAACAGATTCTCGTAGTGTAACTCCATGGGAATCTGAAGCTAATATTTCTATACAGATGGTATTATTTTACGGGAATCTCTTGGATTCCCATGTATTATTTTGTCGGAATGCGAACGGGAATCGGATTCCCTCGGAAAAGCAAGCCCTGCAAATTAAAATATATGAGCTGATGAATGTTTCATATACCATACACCTGTCACCACCTCGCTGCAAAATGAGACGGGCCAGACGTGCGAACTTGATCTGCCGATGGCTATGTTTTTGAACACGGAAACTTGGGTCTCTGTCCCAGATTTTAAATTGATATGTAAGTTGAAGCAATTTTTTTTTTTTAGATCTGGTTTCAAAAAAGTTCTATGTCGATGAACAACCTGTCATATGACAGCTTACATATTTCCAGGGTTTTCAGTTGGGCTTTAATTTGGTGTCCGGTTACATACAGGACTTCACATGTTGCCATACCTGCAATGCACCTCAACAATTTCATTCATGCCGTGTTACATAGAAATTTCAGGATAAATGTGCCTTACCCTGATGACGTATTATGTCTCTCTCAATCACGTGATGAATTGTGTATTCATATATCTGCATGACACGTGAACACTTATCCAGAAATCTAACATCGCTTATGTAGCACAAAACCAATTAAATTGTCATTGTCAATGTAAAGTACATGCGCCGCAAGGCGTGAAGTTCCTACATGTAACCCGATACACCAAATTATAGGCTTGCTCCTCCTCAAATGTGCCAGACCAGGGACATCGCGCTGGCAATGAAGTTGATGTCATGTTACATGAGGGAGGTGACAGGCTAATTGAATTGTATAAAGATCCCCACCAGCCATTTGATTGTCGTGGATGTTTGGGGCCTGCATTGCATCAAGGGATAGAAGTGGGATTCTATTGTCATGGATGTTGGGGGCCTATGTCATCAGGTTTCAGGACAATTAGACACCTGTCTGTCATTTAGTTGACATGGCTACACACTGCATCATTGGATTGAAAGAGGGAAGAAATGTCATCGGGCCAGATTTAGGGCTTTTACATGCATTGTAAAATAAGCCAAAGTTATGTTGCATTTTGTCATGTCATTTCCTGTTTGGGGGCTCGAGTTGCATGAGCTATGTTCCAAGTTAGAGCTGTGCTGGGAAAAACTGGCATGTATCATATATTATCTGTAGGGAAGTTCATACTATGACATTTGAGCATCGACTGTGTGTCGTCCACATGTCATATTTTCTGTAATCCCTTTCGTCCATTTGACCCGCCTCTGAAGCATTATCCTATATATCATTCTATGTAGCTAGTCATGTGCAATTATTAATTGATTATACCCATAACGTTAACCGTGACTGCAGATAAATCTGTCGTTGCCATGGCAACCAGGTGTTGATTAAGGTAACTAAAGGCGAGTCGTCTCATTACTCTTGAAGATTTAATTACAAAGTCATCTCGCCATGGCAACCCTGTTTGTATCTATTTGAAACTTGAAAATAACTGATATTAAACGAGAAAAGATGCTTCTCGTATTTCATTACTCTGCCTCCGGATATTTTTTTAGCATCACATGGCTGATCTACTATATAAAGTTTTGGATTAGAAATTGAGTAGGCTGCTGTTGTCCCCAGGAAACGCCGATGAATAATGAAACTGTCCAGAGAAAACCATGTTGTGTGGAAATACTAATTAGACGACATCAGACACGTCCGAGAAAACCTTGATTTGTGGAAAGAGTAATTTCACTTTGCAGGGGTTGAAATGTTCAAAATATATGTACCTGTCCTCTGTGACCAGTAGAAAATATATCCTCATATCTCCTCAGACAGAAGCCTGAACAAATTTGTGGTGACAAATTTAACTTACAATCCTTGATTGCTCATCAAACAGTATTATAATTGTCCCCCTGCCACATTAGTGTGAGGGGGGGGACTTTTTGAGCTTTTTTTCACTTTTTGAGCATCCGTAATTCTGTTATACATTTCTTGTCCGACCAATAACTCGAGAATGATTGAACTGATCAACCTTAAAAGTTGAAGAGTGCCCTGACATGGGTGAGAGGACAATTGGGATTGCTTTTTAGTTGCATGTACCTGCTTAATTCAAAATGGCCACTATCAACCATTTACACATTTCTTATCCGACCCTTAACTCGAGAACTATTGAACTGATCGACTTAAAACTTGTAGAGTGGCTTGACATTGGTGAGTGAACAGTTGGTAACACTCCAAGATGACCGCCATCAGTCATCTTGTGTTGTCAGCAGTTGGTTCTTTACATGTCTGACCAATAACTCAAGAATGATTTATCTGATTGACTTGTCTTGACATTGTTGAGAGGATTGGTTGGGATTGCTTTTCAGTTACCTGTGTAATCCAAGATGAATGCCAGCTATCTTAGATTTTAAGTAGTTAGTTCTTGTCCGGACAATAACTCGAGAACTATTGAACTCATCGACTTGTGGGATGTGTGGCTCATCAGACCGATTTCCATTTTCAAAATCATATACTAATCAATGATATGGGATATCATCGACCAAAACAAAAGGACCATAGGGGTCCACGTCACCCGCCAGCAGCACCATACTGCTGCTGTTGGCGTGGGACGTGATCCTCTATGGTCTATTTTTGTTTTTGTATTCTTGTCGTTGCCATGTACGTACGTCCGTCCGTCCGTCCGTCCGTCCTAGCGTCCGTCCGTCAACATGTTCTTGTCCGCTGAATATCTGCAGATCTATGAAGTCGGGCCTGACCAAACTTTGGTGAGAGCTTCCTGAATGTTGAATGATGAAATGATTAGATTTTCAGATGGCTATGATGATTTCATGATTTTTAATTTTTTTTTTTATTATTTATTGATGACTCAGCTTTTGCACTGTTATCTATGCCCATCAACATGTTCTTGTCCGCTGAATATCTGCAGATCTATCAAGTCGGGCCTGACAACACTTTGGTGAGAGCTTCCTGAATGTTGAATGATGAAATGATTAGATTTTCAGATGGCTATGATGATTTCATGATTTTTAATTTTTTTTTTTTTTATTTATTGATGGCTTAGCTTTTGCACTTTTATGTTTTATCTCGGGAACCCTTGGTTGCATGTTTCAGTGTGAATTTTGAAGGTTCCCTGATACAAGAAAGCCTGGTCCATTCAAGATTCTCATTGAATGAAGGACAACATTTTTCTTTAATTTTGCTATTAAATCATTCTATTCTACATCATATGATTTATCCTAAAACTTTTGCATTAACCATATTTGTGTCCACACATTTAACTGGTACAACATAATGCTTCAATTTTTGTCACCAAACATGTTACTGTACCTTGGAAATTATTTAAAATGAGTGATTAGGAGAACCCATTTTTAGCCTGACTCTGGGCAATTTTGAACCAGTTTGCATACCTGGAGCTTATGCCCCCCCCCCCCCCAATAATGATAAGGGTGGGCCTGTGTCAATCAGTGTGTTTACTTGTTATCACACTTGTGCAATGCATAAATTGCCACTGATAGAGCTACACTTTCTTGCATGCTGTAATCACAGCACACCACTCACGTGAAACCGAAGTCTGTTATATATGGTATCCAGGGATTTTTTGCAGGTTCCGATCCAAAATTCCCACTTCCTTTTCATAATTCATTATTGAGGGTCCAATTTTTTAAAGTGAATTTTGGCGCAAAGAGCCTGTGATCAATCACAAAACAGAGGTTTATTAACATGAAATTCAATACCCAGTTATGCAATCGGATCGATATTGAGGCTCCTAGAAGCTTTTTCTAGAAGTATTTCCTTCAGAAATCCTTTCAAATTGAACAACAACAACACTTTCGTTTATTGTTTCATTTGAGTTTTGGGCGCCCATATGTTTTCCGAAACTAAATTGGCTCTAGATGCAGCCCTGATCCTACTTGACTAAAAAAAAAACAGGCTGAGGGGTCGCTTGCCTGCAATTCATGTTTATTATTGCAGTAGAGACAGAAAACTTATTTATCTAGATAATTTTCCAGATGGAAGCAGCACCGGCAGAGCTTTAGATCCCCTTAATTTGGTCACAACCTCTGTTCGGTACTGCAAAACTTTTTCTAGTAGGGAAACATGCCAAATTGGTGAAATTATTCAAAGTCCCCACATTGTGGCTAAATAGGTAGGTTTTGCAAATATGGCGCTTAATTGGAGGGCATCTATTTTCCGTTCATTTACAGTAGCCAAACTGCTTTATTTACATTCACAGACTTTTACTGAAATATTCTGAAATCGGGCCATGCATATTGGATAAGTGATGAACTCGGACAGAAAAAAAAACTTGGGCTATTTCTGAATCACTGGATCGTACAGTACTCTCAACCTGCCCTTGCTTCCATCTTAATTCATGTGGAGTCCAGAAATGGTCTGCTTACCTGAAATTAAACCAACTGCATTTGGGAACTTCTGAGAGATTCATCTATATTGAAGCTCCGTGGCCCATGTTTTGGAAAGAACAGTCACAATATGTGTGTTGTATAGTCGTTCAATCATTTTATATGTTGCCAACTGACCTACCTTTAAGTGCAATCAGTTGATATACTGCCAACTGACCCACTTTTAAGTGTAATAATCAAGTCGTGTAATATTTCCACCATAAGCTCATCAATAATATAGTACTTACCAGGAAGTCACAGTGCATGGCGATAATTACTCGCCCTTTATTGGATTTCACGTATTACTACAATAATCCAGGTTAGAGTTCCAGCTGAGGCAGACCCACCGTGATAGTTCTGCTGGTTCAAGGGGTGAAACGGCCTGTTTCCCTGGGCTATAAATCTAGTATTAGTCACAGAAAAACTTGGATGTCATATTCTGCGTTAAAAGCTGGCACACTTCCTGATGCCATTTCAGAGTTTAATCAGGGATTCAGGGGTTGAATTTAACACTGTCCACCTGTCCCTGATCGATACTTCTTGCAGGAGCCGGGTAGAAAAATAAGTTACCTGTCTCAAGTGACGAGTAACCAAAAACCAATTTTTTTTTACAGTTAATTCACTTTTGCTTAAAACCTTCACGCTGAATTCAGGAAACGGCTAACAGGTTTATTATTTAACAGGTTAATTAATGCATTATTAATTTGACATAAATTAAACTAACCGCATCACCATGTACTGGAAGATAATTTCTCTCATATTTATGCAACATTACAAAACACAATAGCAACATTATTATTTTGTATAAATTCTTACTGTCGCCCGAGATGGATATTTTTACCCCTCGGGCAGATTCTGCCCGAGCGGTATTGTCGTTGCCTCCGTCGTCTGTCCGTCTGTCCGTCCGTCCGTCCGTCTGCCCATCATATCATTGTAAACACATTATCTCAAAAAGTCCTTCACTTGCAACAATGAAACTTCATACAGTTGTTTAATACAGCCAGTGCCAGAAGCCTATTGAAAGTCGGTGCCATTGGGTGTGTTTTTCAGGAGTTATGCCCCTTTATACATGTCTGGCTGTTTTTATCCTTGTAAACATATTATCTCAAAAAGTCCTTCACTCACAACAATGAAACTTCATACAGTTGTTTATTACAACCAGTACCAGAAGCCTATTTAAAGTCGGTGCCATTGGATGTGTTTTTCAGGAGTTATGCCCCTTTATACATGTCTGTCTGTTTTTATCCTTGTAAACACATTATCTCAAAAAGTCCTTCACTCACAACAATGAAACTTCATACAGTTGTTTAATACAGCCAGTACCAGAAGCCTATTGAAAGTCGGTGTAATCGGATGTGTTTTTCAGGAGTTCTGCCCCTTTATACATGTCTGTTGGTCCATATCCTTGTAAACACATTATCTCAAAAAGTCCTTCACTCACAACAATGAAACTTAATACAGTTGTTTAATACAGCCAGTACCAGAAGCCTATTGAAAGTCGGTGCCATGGGATGTGTTTTTCAGGAGTTCACACAAACCTGTGTGGATTGCTGTGAATAGACAGTAATCGTTCGACTACATCTACTATAGGTAATCACTGCTCTATTGCTATATTGTTTTGTCTGTCTATGATCTATATCATACAGGTAAAATTATGCCCACCCCAAATATGTGAGTTGTTGGGGTCAGAAACATTATTTCCACAATTGCTCTGGGCCCGGCCCGAGGGGTCCCGATGGCGACAGCCACATGTTTTTAATCAGTTTTAAGCCCTGGGATTTATTCAATACAATCGGCAAAATTGTGATTTCAAATTTCTGCTCCATGTTAAATACATGTACATGTACAGCAGCACATTCTATTTCACCCCTTGAGCCAGCTTGGGACTTTGATCGTAGCATAGCCACAGCCGGAACTCCGATGTGCCCTATTGATGTCTGAGCGACGTAACCCCGGACACATGTGCGACTGACCAAGATTATCCGAATGTCATCTGTTGACAAGAATGTATTGATTCAGTCTTGATTGGACGAAATGAACTTAATGTACAGGATGTGTCTAATTTTATAATATCTTCTGTCCCGTGAACTGAGTCAATAATCAATCTTTACATAATTACAGTATAGGACTTCTTGTGCATAGAAATCAATTCCCACGCCGTGCGATTTAGATTACAGGCTATCCTGTTGTTTCTTCAAAAAATGAGACAATTTGGGATCATAGGGTTGAATGGGAGAGTGCTGGGTATGGTGTACATAAATTTATGTTTTCGCTCCATTATCATGTTATTTGCACGTTGTTTATCCAATAGTCACGAGTTCCTGGAAAAGTGACCGATTCTGACGGAGAATTGCGTGAAGTTTCTTTTTCCAGGAAAAACGGATGCTTAGCAAACCTGTGCTGTCATTCGGTGATGTTATCAGGGCATTGGGGATGAGTAAAGGGGAATCTGCGCAGTGTTTTTGTCTGTATTATTGACGGCCCTGATGAATATATCTGTTACATGTACGCTGTTGTGGCTTTGGAATGTGGGAACATTTCTAACCACAGCTTCCTTCTTGTCTACAAAAGCTTATTGATAAATATCAAGGAAGTTCGAGACCTGACACATCATCCATTCTATCGTATGCCCCTATCTGTTTGTACCTGTCTGTCGGGACATTCGTCCGTCCGTCCCAACTTTGTTGTTAACAGGATTACGGTAATTCCCTTAATAATGCGATCACCGAAGTGCAGCAAAAATGACTAAAATCTGACAATATTCTTCATGGCACCAGCTCTATAGTGTCATATTTTGTCATAATATGACTTTTCTTCAATTTGAATGAAAAATGGAAATGTGATTTTTTCTCTGTGTTTGAGTAACAAAGTTGAAAATTGAACTTCCTGTGATTGAATTATTAGGGGAATTACCGTACACAAAAAATTATTCAACATACATCAGTGGGATTTTTCTACATCTGTTCCTACTGGAGATGACCTGATTGGATTTTCAGGCTGCTTCTTTTTGTTTTTTGTTTTTTTGTTGTTTTTTTTTTTTGCATGTCCAGGGACCCATCCCTTTGTTCATGTCTCTTGCTTGTCCTACTTTTCCAGGATTTGACCTTTTTTCTCCCACTTTACCTACTTTTTCAGAATTTGTCCTACTTTTCAGGAATTTTGTGGGTCACAAATTAAAAAAAAAGACTAATTTGAGTAAGTTTTCTTTACTGAGTGCAGCATTTCTGAAAGATATACATGGTTTACGACAACGACAATATTTAAAAACTGCATGATCTTCCAGTGTAACTGACAGCCAACAGAAAAGGAATGGGTAAGAAAGTCAAGTGTCAACTGCATTTAACAAGATGACTGCCTGACATTAACCCTTTCACCGATTAAACCCGGTACACGGGGATAACGAGAGTGCCACCCGTACGACCATCCCCGGTAGACCGGGTTAGCTTTAAATCTGTTCGCCATCACGATGGGTACAGCACTTGTATTTTTTTTGCATCCGTTTTAACAGAAATCTATCAAACACTGTATACTTCTGGAAAGCCAAAATCTCGATCAATTTGATTCTCGAAGTTGTTTGTTTGTTTGCAAAAGAAATAAAGCAAAATTAGATGTTGAACGGAAAAAATCGGAGCGAAAAATGCATTTTTCCTCACATACCGTGTGACGGGCCTGTCCGCAGCAAGCCGCAGAAATGGAAAAAATCGTTGAAAACCTCTTCCTAACTCCTGTATTTTGAACTTACACGACTGCTAAAGTGTGGTGAATATTCCCCAGACGATTAAAACTGCCAACGACGATCGACGAAGTTTATTTCCATATTTTTACGAGTCTTGATCCACAACGTGTGTCAAACAAAAATCCATTTCATTCAAGATGGATTCCCCCGCCGGCCGACGAGCCAATCGGTATGCGTAATTTTGCCCACGTGACCTCTATCAGCCAACAGATTTGAGACCAGCGTAGACAGTGGCTGGAATGATGGAATGACATCATTTTACAATCCAATCGTATCCTCCGTTTTATTTTGCCATCCATTCCAGGTTATTTCCTGTGTAGAAAGATGAAAGGTTACGCTTTCCAATGAGAGGTCAAACATGAAGATTGGCAGAGTAAAACTTGAGAAAAACGCTGTCAAATGCGGTCGAAAAAAGACGATTTCTCCGTTGAATTTTGACGTTTTTAAGTCGAGAAAGCCGGAGAAAAGCGCATTCTCTCGCAGTAAAACTTAATTTTGTATGCTATTTTATTTATTTTGCTATAAAACTAGAACAAATAACACTGGAGTGTGTATTGTGGAGACAGGTGTCTTATGTTTTTCTGCAAATCTCGGACGCAAACGCAATTTCTAGCATTCCAAAGACAGCATATACAAATTTTAACAGTTCTCAGGGAATTGATCGTCCGCAGGTCACTTTTGTCAGGGGAAATAATCGGCGAAAGGGTTAAACCACATACATGTAGATTGCCTCAAAAGTCCAGGATAAAAATGACCATATTGCATGTTAATTGCTTACATGGCAGTGTGACTAACGTCAGAGGACCTACGAAGTAGGGTTTGATATGATTTAAGTGTGTACCTTGACCCAAGACCTGTTTTTGCCAATTTTGAGGTTTATAGGTCACCTAAGTAGGTCAAATTTTTATGAAAAGTAGGTCAGCTCAGTACTTGCTGGTAACAGTCCCCTAATGCACGTTCATGCCAAAAATCAAGGTTCTTATGTCAATGGTGCGTAGGAATACGGGAGACGACTTGGGGGCCCTTTATCTAGAAATGCAGTCGAGTGATGACTTGGGGACCCTCTATCTAGAGATACAGGGTGCAAAATAGCCCTTTGCCCGAACCTAAATTTCCTTTGGGCAACCAAATTCTGCCCGAATTGCAATACAATTGGATGTGATGGTTGCCCGTGCTTGCCCATGGGCAACTAGAATTTGTTTGTCTATTTCATACCCTGAGATAACTCGAAATCCTCCAAAAAATTTGAGGTTTATAGGTCACCTAAGTAGGTCAGCTCAGAACTTGCTGGTCACAGTCCCTTAATGCACCTTCATGTCAAAAATCAATGGTCTAATGTCAACGGTTCGCTTTATTTTGCAGACGAAAGGATTCGAATGGACTGACTACCGGACAATTTGCAAATGAGAGCCTACTTCATAGAAATATGTTTACGTAACAATTGTGTATATTTTCACAACATTGTGTCATTTTTCTTTTTTTTTTCTTTTTGAAAATGTCCTACTTAAAAATTTGAGATACTTGGTCATGCATAAGTGGGTTGGGTACATACATATATAGTTGTTAAACATCAGCTACAACGTGAACATGATAATAGCTGTTAATGCTTCATCAGAATCGCTACAAGATTATGTAGGGATGATCATGCAAGTACATTCATAGTACCAGATTTGTCGAATCAACAGCCTTTCCGTGTCGACTTCGCCATTGACATGCCCGGGCAGAGAAGAGGCTTAAGGCCTCAAAGCTTTTAGCCGCTAATGGTGTTTTAATGTGGCAACAAAACAGACATGGACTGGATATCTTGTAATCTAGTGTCACAGTATCTGATTGTTTATGGGGAATTCGTGTGCAGCGAACATTACTAATGTCCCACAAATGCGGAATGTTCCGCCCTGACAATGTAGACTGTAACAGTTACGGGGTTAATGCCCTCTCAGTACCACTCCACGTTCTCGTAAATTAGCTACATGTATGTTTACGTAAGCTCGTAATTCGTCCATAAATCCGAACAAGTGTTGTTACGAATGTTGTCCTGCAGGTTAGAACCACTTCATAATTCAATCACAGGAAGTGAAATTCACCTCCATGAAATTGGGTGTGATCTGATTTATTAGAATAGGATGTTGAGAAAATGGTCCAAATTCGTGCAGATAATCCACTATTTTTCCTTTTTTTTCGAAGACAGAATACAACCGCTTTGTTCAAAATGATTTACAAAAACAGACACAAAACATCATTGGCGTAAAATCAATTTGAATTTTGAGTGGCTGTCCTATGTATCTGGCCACACCCACCACCATATGAGGAAGAACGACATAACTACTGAGAGAATACGTCATCGTACACACAATCGTCACGTGTGGTATGTTCTGATTGGCTCGTCCCTGGATTGTAGATGAAATTTACACCCCAGGGGGTTTTGAATACTTTAGGTGGTGAGGTCAATCAAGGCTAATTCAAAGTGTAAACGGAGTAGACTTCAGTATGGAGATGCGGATTTTCATTCTACAAAATTAATTTTTAACAATCACATATTTATCTATTCTGCAAACAGAATTAACAGTTCACCTGTCATCTTGTTTCAATGCATATTTTGTATAGAAGATTACCTTGTACCAACTAAAAATAAAATCCGCCCACCCGCCCCCCCCTTTCTTGGTAAGCAGGTGATGATAAACGAGCCGTTGAGTCTTTTATCGTAATTGTGAGTAAAAAAACTTACAGGACATTATCAGTGTAGGGGCTCTGATGAAAACAAGCTTGTTTACATCTACATATCGGGTTACCAATACCTGGAAACAGATGCTGACTTACAGGGAATCAGCATCCGCCCTGATAGGCTGGAGGGTCAGAGCTGTTCTCATATTATCATGCTATGTTTTCTCTAAATATATTACATGTATCGCTAGTACAGGCATCTATAATATTTTCTTGTATATACATGTATTTAGATGGTAGATGTATCTATAGGTTATATAGCATTTAACGTAGGGTTTCTAGCATTTAACATCATCTAAACCCTTTAAATAGTATGAGATGAAACTGAATTTGCGGATTTAAATAATCAACCCAGTCATGTTGTCATTCTCTTTGATACAATGATTTTCCTCCCTCTGAAAAGCCCAATTTAACACAGAAGTAAAGGAAAAAACTTCGAAAAAGGCTAGTTCAGCTCTGATTTTAACACATAATTTGAACGGATGTACTATCTTTTACTTCGCCAAGTTGTAGAAATTTATCTCAAGTATGAGAGAAGATTTTTAGGAAAAACCTGTTACGCTCCATTGAGGCCTAGGTTAAAAATCCCCCAGTTGCGCGGTTGGCGATCACGGCACTGTAATTGATAGAACAGCTGATCCTTTGTTTAGAGCCGCTGTTACTTCCGTTGTATTTAAGAGAATACATGTAGTTCACATAGCCATGATTTGTAAATAAATAGCTTGCCCCGCTGTCAACTGTTAAAGTGTAACTGGTACTTTTTGAAAGTTTACGACTTATTAAAAAAATCTTCCCAATTATAGGATTTATACCCCGTTTCTTGTTTTACGACTTTAATTTTAACAATTTCTTTGTTGTTAATGTCATTGTAGTGCACAGGGCCACAAGCATGTTGGAAATTGTGACGTTGTTATGGAACGATTAACTACGTCACAGCGCAACATTGTTACAAATCTGTTGCAGTCTCTGCATTGCTGATCGAAGTATGCTGTCGTTAACGTAATTTGTATCCCACTTTGGGAAGCTGCCTTTGAATCCTCCGAGACTCAAAGGATACAAGCAGTCTTTCGTTTCTGTAAATCAGAGGAGTGCTATAAATCACACTCCTAAAATGAGTGAGGCGAGTGATCGCACTCCTGAAATTACTATCCTAGCACTTCAGGCCCCGGTCCAGGGGCCGCCTAGTCCCCGGAGGTCCTAGATTGCTGGAAATGCATTCTGAGCCATTTCCAGCAAATAAATCTGCAAATTCTCCCTTACATTTTTGTCCTCATTTAATGTGGGGTTTTTTAAATTGATGGAGATTCCAATTGCAATTATCTGAAGTTATATACATGCACAAGAGACATGTGCCCCCTTGTCTACACTGTCTGTCCAGTCATGCTTTGTGCTATTATAACAAATAAATTCCACAGCAGCAAAACTTTACAGAGCTCCGCGATATCATTATGTTAATTTGATATAGCATTTTCCAGACGGAACCTCGGATATGAAGCGATTTTCTTCAGAAATTCTTTATGGACGACAACTTGCTTTGGAATATCAAGTCTGATAATAAGATCAAATCAAAACTTGTGCAAAATGAATACCTAAAAAAAAATCTTTCGATCGGGACGTTTGTTTCAAACAGTGTATTAAAAGTTCATTGCAACGCACGCAAATCAAAACATGGCGCCTGCTAACACCGGCGGGTAAAACAAAAATTTACTCAGATCTTAGTACGGAATAATCTTTCTGGTTCAGCTATGATTTCGCCGCTAGGTTTTGTCGAACAGACTGATATATTCAGGAATATATATTAGCGCTTTCGAAAACAATATATTTGAATAGTCGTTGGCGATATATTCAACATCTACTTCGCTGCTAGAATTATGATTTTGTATTTCCCCAAATAGTCAAGGAATTTACCGCCGAACACAGAAGAGTTCCTATTTTCGTTTCGTGAATGCGTGATGAATTATCGACCTGTATTGGGGTTTGGGGAGCAGGACTTCTCTAGGTGCGCGATCAATCGCGCGCCTTGAAATGAAATTAGGCGGGCGATGGTGCGCGCGAGCGATGGTACGCGAGCGATCGCTCGCCTCAAAAACGAATGACTGATACAAGTCAAGTGTCGGGGGGGGGGACATCATTACGTTCAGTTATTCACATCGTTATCTTGACTGTGACATAAACTTTTGTAACAGTACCACAGTTACACTTTAAGGTGCAATAATGTTTCAATGACATGACTTTGATTCCTGGATATGCATTTCATATCAAGAGAATAACTTTGGTCGACCTCGCTCTAATGATGATGTTACCAAGCTGAGATCGTTTAGTACGATGAATATACTTACCCCTGTAATCATTTTATTGGATTCACCTTATTCTAGTACGAGTAGAACATATGAAAGTTTGAAAACATTGGTACCCAGAAACTGTTTTATGGCATTCAAAGGTACTTTAAATCACTGATTCCGACTCCCTTCAAATTCTCACTTCCCAAATATTTAGAAATCTTACTATTTGTGCATATATTATAGGTTGATCGGTATGAGGTGCAATTACCCAGGCTAGCCAGTATGAAGTGATTATAGACCTAGGCTAGCCAGTATGAAGTGGTTACAGACCTAGGCTAGCCAGTATGAAGTGGTTACAGACCTAGGCTAGCCAGTATGAAGTGGTTACAGACCTAGGCTAGCCAGTATGAAGTGGTTACAGACCTAGGCTAGCCAGTATGAAATGGTTACAGACCTAGTCTAGCCAGTATGAAGTGGTTACATACCTAGTTTAACCAGTATGAAGTGGTTACAGACCTAGTCTAACCAGTATGAAGTGTTTATAGACCTAGTCTAACCAGTATGAAGTGGTTACAGACCTAGTCTAACCAGTATGAAGTGGTTACAGACCTAGTCTAACCAGTATGAAGTGGTTACACACCTAGTCTAACCAGTATGAAGTGGTTACAGACCTAGTCTAGCCAGTATGAAGTGGTTACAGACCTAGTCTAGCCAGTATGAAGTGGTTACAGACCTAGTCTAGCCAGTATGAAGTGGTTACAGACCTAGTCTAACCACTATGAAGTGGTTACAGACCTAGTCTAACCAGTATGAAGTGTTTATAGACCTAGTCTAACCAGTATGAAGTGATTACAGACCTAGTCTAACCAGTATGAAGTGGTTACAGACCTAGTCTAACCAGTATGAAGTGGTTACAGACCTAGTCTAACCAGTATGAAGTGGTTACAGATCCAGTCTAACCAGTATGAAGTGGTTACAGACCTAGTTAACCAGTATGAAGTGGTTACAGACCTAGGTTATAGCTATTATGAAGTGGTAGTTACAGCCCTAGGCTAACCAGTATGAAGTGGTTACAGTCCTAGGCTATAGCCAATATGAAATGCTGGTTACTCCTAGGCTTATTAGTATGAAGTGGTGGTTACAGACCTAGTCTAACCAGTATGAAGTGGTTACAGACCTAGGCTATAGCTAGTATGAAGTGTCTACAGTCACGGGTTAGTCAGTATGAAGTGGTTAGTCCTAGGCTATAGCCTGTATTAAGTGGTTACAGACCTAGGCTATAGCTAATATGAAGTGGTAGTTACATTCCTAGGCTAACCAGTATGAAGTGGTTGCAGTCCTAGGCTATAGCCAATATGAAATGGTGGTTAGTCCTAGGCTTATTAGTATGAAGTGATTACAGACCTAGTCTAACCAGTATGAAGTGGTTACAGACCTAGGCTATATAGCTAGTATGAAGTGTCTACAGTCACGGGTTAGTCAGTATGAAGTGGTTAGTCCTACAGTACGCCCAAGAAGTAAACTGGTCACTGCTCGCGAAACGTTGGGTTCATCTTTCGAAACGTTCGCGAAAGCATGTGCGAAAGGTTGATAATAACTTACGATGATTTCATATTTATTTCAAAGCTTTCGCGAAAGGTAAATACCTTTCGCGAAAGATAGGTCACGATCGTAACTGACGTAAAGCGATCCGTATTTGACAAGACAAGATGACAACAAATCACATGAAATTATTTGAAATGCGGGAGTGTTGGGTCTTTTTATGCGGGTTATGTTTTAGGACCACTATTCTCGATTTCACCCAGCAAGAATTTCCTGCAACAAAATTGAGTTTCAGGAACGAAATAGGCAGAAAATACAGTCTACGAACGGAGCAAAAGAAAATCTCCACTCACGTTATCGTCGTCGTTGTTGTTGTAGGCCATGTGCGTATGGAATACGGCACAGCTAAAAGTTTTGTGCCTTACTTCCCTAGTTTTAGTGAACGCTTCCAATTCGATTCGTCGGGAACCATGCAATGCATTTCTTTATGCTAGAAAGTATGGGTTTGCGATTAATACGAACGGGTCACGGGGTGGAAGTTTCCAAACGACCACGAGGGATGACAGCTACAACGCCCGACAGAACTGCGCAGCAGAGAGACGTGTGCCAGCAGTCAGCTACATCCCGTACCGTTTCGTTTCAACACGAAATAAAAGGTGAAATGTCCAGCTATACCAAGGATTGAAAATACATCAAAACCAAACGTACAAATTGTCTGAATAAAGAAGTTTCACGTGTGCATGACGAGAGCTGCAATCAATCATGATCGGGTTGTCTAGAGCATTGACTGGTCTACGGTTGAGCTTGGTATTTATTATGGCCGTCTTGAATTTACAGCCGTTTCGTGTACAACGTTTTCGGAAATTGCAAATTTAATTCTCGTAGGATACATTTTCTGCAATAAAATGCAATTGAAGGAAAATTTAACACTTTCATTTCAAATTGTGTCGGGGGAATTTCAAATTCAAGTCTTAGAGAAAAAAGAAAAAAAATGCCTAAACCACTTTTTATTAATTACACCAATTTTCCTCTAGAATTATATCATATCTCGTTGATTTGAATCATTATCTTGAAACAAAATGCCGCTGCCACTGCAATATAAATGCATCCTGTTAAAGATGAAAACTTTAAAATAATGAGTGTTTATTCTTCATGTGATGAAAACTTTTTTAAAAATGAGTTTTTTAATTCATGGGATGAAAACTTTCAAAAAATGACTTTTTGCAGACATTCGGGCGTGCTGAAAGAACTGAGTTAGTTGTTGAATTTGGAAACTGAGTAGATGATTTTTTTTGTCAAGAATGACCCCTGTTCCGCCAATGAAGCAATAACATTTTTTTAAATGTCTGCTCAGAGTTGTTTCCCCTCTTCATAGCAACTGGACACGCCTCTTATGAACGGCTGGCTGACGCCATGTTTCAGATCGGGCTTCATGCACTGCGATGAGTTCATTTGGATGTGAAAGATTTCAGTTACAAAAACAAGCCATACAGCACAATGAACTCAAATAAGGGACAGATTATGCGACTTTTTGACTAGATGAATACGGTGATACAGCTCCCGATTTTACGATCTCGATTTTGGGTGAATAACGGTTTGCTCATGGACTGACGAAGAAAGCCGGTAGGCCTACGTCGTCGTGATTTTATAGTTGCAATTCATTCGCAAAATAAGGTATAGGGACCTAATTAATGCCATTAAAAACAAAACACACGAGCAAATGAAAAATAAATAGTTGACAGACAAGAAAGCCGACATTTTTCGGCTATCCTTCGCGAATTTGACCAGTTTAATTCTTGGGTGTACTGTAGGCTATAGCCTGTATGAAGTGGTTAGTCCTAGGCTATAGCCAATATGAAGTGGTTACACACCCAGTCTAGCCAGTATGAAGTGGTTACACACCTAGTCTAGTCGGTATGAAGTGGTTACGCACCTAGTCGATCCAGTATGCGGTAGCTAGTCATGGGCTAGCCAGTATGAAATGGTTAGACACATAGGCTAGCCATTATAAAGTGGTTACAGGCCTAGTCTAGTCAGTATGAAGTGGTTACGCACCTAGTCTAGCCAATATGAAGTGGTTACATACATAGTCTAGCCAGTATGTAGTGGCTACAGTCATGGGCTGACCAGTATGAAGTGATTACACACATAGGCTGGCCAGTATGAAGTGGCTATAGACCTAGTCTAGCCAGTATGAAGTGGTTACACACCTAGTCTAGCCAGTATGAAGTTGTTACACCCCTAGTCTAACCAGTATGAAGTGGTTACAGATCTAGTCTAGCCAGTATGAGGTGGTTACAGACCTACATGTAGTTTAGCCAGTATGAAGTGGTTGCACCTCTAGTCTAGCAAGTATGAAGTTGTTACACCCCTAGTCTAGCCAGTATGAAGTGGTTACAGATCTAATCTAGCCAGTATGAGGTGGTTACAGACCTACATGTAGTTTAGCCAGTATGAAGTGGTTGCACCTCTAGTCTAGCAAGTATGAAGTTGTTACACCCCTAGTCTAGCCAATATGAAGTGGTTACACACCTAGTCTAGCCAGTATGAAGTGACTGCAGTCATGGGCTAGCTGGTATGAGGGGGTTACAGACCTAGTCTAGCCAATATGAAGTGGTTACACACCTGGGCTAGCCAGTATGAAATGGTTACCTACCTAGGCTAGCCAGTATGAAGTGGTTACACACCTAGTCTAGCCAGCATGAAGTGACTGCAGTCGTGGGCTAGCCAATGCGAAGTGATTACACATCTAGGCTAGCCACTATGAGGTGGTTACAGACCTAGTCTAGCCAATTTGAAGTGGTTACACACCTGGGCTAGCCAGTATGAAATGGTTACCTACCTAGGCTAGCCAGTATGAAGTGGTTACAGTCATGGGCTAACCAGTACGAATTGGCTACAGACCTAGGTCAGACTGTTGACTGGTATGCAGTGGGTAGAAAGTGGTTACAATGTTAATTGTGTATGAGATTAATTGATTGCCATTGGTCATAGTTTCTATGTTTCTATTCATTTCAATTGGACCCCACCTCAGTGTTCGAATTTAAGAAAAATTTGAACCAGTCCGCCGGACTGGTGAGCCAAAAATGTAACCAGTCCGCAAATATTTTTACTAGTCCGTTAATATTAAATAAAAGATGATGTGGGAACATTTGTCATCAGGAATATTTTGTGCTCTGTGCTCTATTAAATAAGAAATTAATAACTGTGAATTTCTTGAGCGCGTGTGAAGATAATCACAGACGACAAACCCCGTCGGCTAGACTTTGACGGCGACTTTGATTGCACGTGTCGTCGCGAAAAACACTGCTTCAACAAACGCCATTTCAAGCCAAAAAATCTGTAGATTTCTTTCGAAGTTGATGGAGACTATGTTTAAAATTGTCCTGGTAAACATGATCAGGTCGACTGAAGCGTATTTATAGTGCTGATTTCTCGATTCCCGACCTGGAATTGGGAGCTTTATTTTCTGAAAAGATCGCCAACCTGCATTGCCATGCTGCATTACAGTCACACTTTACGGTATGCTGACAGTATTCGCACCGCTTTACGGTTGTTGTTGTTGTCGTAAAACGCGGCCGTGCATGATTTCGTCGGAATTTGCTGGAAATTGTTTTAGACTCCCACGATTTATTTAGACTTGGTCGGGTAACCGAAAACAGATATTTCGTTTTTCATTCTTTACAAATTGTGCGGATATATCCAGAGAAATAGTTTACACAATGAACTGAGAGCTTTTTTTTTACCAGTCCGACGGACTTGTTGTTCAGTCACTCACACCAGTCCGTTTGATTTTTTACCAGTCTCGGACTGACGGACAGGTGCCAAATTCGAACTCTGCCTATGGGGTTCCCGGGTTTGAAAAGGAATATTACCCAAATGTCTGTGATATGTCTGGAATATAGTTGAAATCGACATTAAATCATATTCACTCACTTCCTCGCTCAATTGGAAATGTTGACCTGGCAAATGTGATATAACCTACCACCTCAACCCCCCCCCCCCCCAAAAAAAAACCACAAACAAACCCCGACCATTGTTAGACAGTTAATAGATAAATTACATGAAATAACTTACTGTGGTTCACCGACTGAAACTGTTGCGACTTCTTTGTTTTCAGGTCTCAATAATATTTCTTTGGGGAGCATCTTCTTGGTGTGATTATATAGACAAAAAAATTACCGGATGTTCTGAACTTCCATAAATACATGCATAATCTATTCACCATCCCCACCAGTAGACTGGGAGAGCAGTTTCTAAGAAACCTAAATATACCAGAAAGTATGTGCAATCTTTCAATACACCTACCTCAAGTTGTGTGGTAAATGAAGAGCCGTCTTACAGCTACTTGTTTATCGGTTCTGTTTCCCATCCCTGACTGATGCCCCTCATGTAAACACCGGTACACCTCAGTCCTGTAGAACTGCAGTAGAATTTACGGGGTTTGTAATATCGGCTCCCTCCAGATGCATATACAGATAAACACACACATATATATATATGCATGTATATATACCTGTTTACCTGTAGCTTCCTGATGTAACAGAAATAGACCAGTGTTGAGCTATCAGCTAGGTTACAGCATTTTACTACTTCAGCATGACACATTTATGGACGCCTAGCCAGTCTTCAGGCATTGCAAGGCACTTGTGGATACAGTTGTTGTTCTGCCGTTCTACAACCAGTCACCGCCTGGGCTGGCACATTTCTAACAGAATGCTGCTTGTCTACCATTGAGAGGGCTCGTAATCCATACCCGAGTTGAGTGGATTTCCAGTCAAACGTCTGTCCGTCATCGTCTCTTGCATAAGGCCCAGCCGACTGGGCTCTCTCTGCACCAGTTCTGGCTGTGTACAGTCTGTGGACTGGGAGATGAACCAGGTCGCTTTATGTATTCCAAGCAACCCGTCATTGGGCAAAATTTAGAATACTCCAGGGGAGATAACCTACCGGAGCAGTTGCACTGTACTGTGACGACATTCCTGCCTGTTAATCTTTAAATGACGGTTGCCATGGTAACATAAATATTAGTCCTGCACAATGAAGCTGTCCTCCTGATATTGATTTATTTGTCCACGGTGGCCGCAGAGACGTTAATTTATTGGTCCTCGTAGTTCCGAGAAGTCGGTATTACTATTGATTGAGACTGGAATTAACTGTGGTATGGGCCTAGCTGAAGAAAATATACAATAGACACAACAGTGCCCTTGAATGACCAGTTATGCTGCTCACTGTCCAATTTTTTATTACCCCTAGGCTAAAATTGGCCTTTGGGGAATTGTCGTCATCATGTGCGTCATGTCTCCATTTCCTTGTCACGACTGTATTACAAGAATGCCCAGGCACCCCAAACTTACATCGCACATGCATGTTGTCACGGAGTAGAGCCTATACAGAATCAGGGAGGTTATGTTAATTTAAAAAAAAATTAATAGCATAACCTTGCTGCAAACCATGGGTCGTTCGGTCAATTATTTTTTTTTTTTTTTTATTTATTTATTTATTTTTTTCATCTGATCTTGTTTGTGACCTGGTGACAATATTGCTTCATGAGAGTAGATACAGAGATGCAGGGATTCATAGAAGTCCAAATTTTTACTACCCAATATAAAATATTGAGTTCTTTTTATGCTCAAATTGAGTTTTTCCAAGTTTTTACGGCCCACCCACAAGTTGATATTGAGTTTTTGGATGTTTTTACCACCCTACCAATTAAGATATGAACAAATAGTTTCTGTAGTACTAAGGTGAGCTATCTAATGTGATTTGGATAATGGTCATCTGAATGACAAAAAAACCCACATGTTCTGTATTGTAACTTGCTCACTTATTTTAATAGATTTCAAGACCATGGCATATCACTGACAATTTTTCTCACGTCATGCCATCTCGATCATGCATGATGAGTGTCTTGATGTTAAAATATTCTACAAAAATACAACTTATAAACAGAGGTAAGACACGTACCAGGATCATCCCCAAGAGAGTTCATATCAAAACATTTGTAGCAAAAACAACAGCGGTAAGAGATCACAAACTATCATAAACATTCAAAGATAATTATCATATAACGCTTGCAAGAGACGCTAATAAAATCCTTACATCATCAGCGGATTTTCACGTAAGATGTAGCAGCTGTCAAGCAGAATGATGTCTTGAACTCGGACTTCTACTTTACGTCCATCGCATGGTCGCCGTCGAACTTCAGAACAAAGGAACTGTCAATAAATCCCGCCACCTCTCGTGGAGCTATATTTACCTCGGCCCCGGTAATTTCTTGATGCTCATTGGCTAACGAATTCTGATTATGCGAAGTCATTGAATCGGCAATTCCCGGTCCCGAAAATTAATCTCCGAAACCGTATTTTCTGCTTCCCGTCGAGTATTGATAGTAACTGAGAGCCTATGGTGAGGTATAATCGGCAAGAACTCGTGGAGACGGAAATTATTTATAGAACTGGAAATCCCCAAACATTCGAAGACAAATTGTCGAAGGATCGGCGATGATTTTCACATCACTGAAATAATTTGCACCATTTCGAGTATTGAGTTTTCGTCAAAAACATTGAGTATTTCTTGTCCAAAACGTACACTTTTGATTTTTTTGCTGTCTATATTCAGTTTTTTGACATTTTCTTACTACCGTTTAACGGTAGTAAGAATGGATGTCTATGAATCCCTGAGATGTAGAGAAAATATTACCATTTGTATGGACCGTGCTTCGCAAACATAGTTTTCTGGTTTACAAATGTAATTTCAATATAAGACAGTTTCGGACAGTCTATTTCTTAGACGAATAAAAAAAAATCGGATACAGCAATAAGAAGTTTAGGTAGGGCCCTTTTTGGTACTCCAAACAAACAATAATTTAATCTTGGCTCTAATATTGACTGTTAACCAGTAACTATTAACATACCCATACGATGTAAGAGTTCCAGTTGCAACTGAATTTGGTCCTCTAGAATGAATAGCAATAAATATAAGAATCCGCAGAAGTCAGATCGACCTCTCCCTCAACCCCTTCTCAAGCAAACCTGATTTTTAAACAGGGAAGTTTCCCTGTTTCTTGCCATGCTAGGTGAACTAGGTAATTATGTCTCTCCCAACTATGTTGGGGGGAGACATCTAGTGTTTGTGCTGTCTGTCTGGATGGATGGATGTCTGTCCGTCCCCTTGCCTTGTCTGCAAGATATCTTGAGAACTACTGGATGGAATTTCACCAAACTTGGATGGAAGCTTCATTGGGATAGCCCCCTCATTTGATTAGGTTTTGTGGTGTGTGCGTGCATTCATCCGTGTCCGGTGTCCGTCCGTCCGCCCATCTACTTGTACATGTATATACAGGCCTTGTCTGCAAGATATCTTGAGAACTACTGGATAGAATTTCACCAAACTTGGATGGAAGCTTCAGTGGGATAGCCCCCTCATTTGATTAGGTTTTGTGGTGTGTGCGTGCATTCATCCGTGTCCGGTGTCCATCCGTCCGTCCATGTACTTGTACATGTATATACAGGCCTTGTCTGCAAGATATCTTGAGAACTACTGGATGGAATTTCACCAAACTTGGATGGAAACTTCATTGGGATAGCCCCCTTATTTGATTAGGTTTTGGTGTGTGTGTATGCGTTCATCTGTGTCCGGTGTCCGTCCATCTAATTGTACATGTATATACAGGCCTTGTCTGCAAGATATCTTGAGAACTACTGGATGGAATTTCACCAAACTTGGATGGAAGCTTCAATGGGATAGCCCTCTCATTTGATCAGGTTTTGGTGTATGTGTGCATGCATTCATCCGTGTGGGGTGTCCGTCTGTCAGTTCATCTACTTGTACATGTATATACAGGCCTTGTCTGCAAGATATCTGGAGAACTACCTGACGGAAGTTCACCAAACTTAGATGGAAGCTTTATTGGGATAGCCCTCTCATCTGATTAAGTTTTGGTTTGTGTTTGCGTTCGTCGATGTTCGGTGTCCGTCCGTCTGTCCATGTACTTGTACATGTATATTTATATACAGGCCCTTTCTGCAAGATATCTGAAGAACTACTGGAAAGAATTTCACCAAACTTGGATGGAAGGTTCATTGGGATAGCCCCCTCATTTGATTAGGTTTGGGTGTGTGTGTGCATTTATCCATGTCCAACGTCCGTCCGTCCATCTAATTGTTCATGTCTATACATACCTTGTCTGCAAGATATCTGGAGAACTACTCGACGGAATTTCACCAAACTTGGATGGAAGCTTCATTGAAATGGCCTTATGATCTAATTAGGTTTGGGTGTGAGCTAGTGCTTGTGTGGGTCCATGCAAAATGTGCTTATCTGTCTGTCCAATTTTTGTTCACTCCATATCTTGGAAACTACTGAAGGCAGATGCATGAAACTTCTATACGGTACAGCATGTATACTATAGGTGTGGCTCTTGTATGTTTTGCATCTTTCCTATAATGTGATCAGTTTCGAAATAGTTGATGCTTCACAATTACACATTGGTTGGACGCTGTAGATGTCAACAATCCACTCATTGCTATATAAATCCCAACTCCTCACTGGGTTACTGCAACAATAAAAATCGCCTCTTTGTAATTAATATTTTTAGATGCACAGCTTTGTTTAGGATACTTATTGCTACATTCATTTTATAGCACTTTCCCTTAAATTATGTGCCCACTCAAGGCAAGGTGGGAGGTTGGGGGAGACATATGTTTTTGCTTAAAAAAACAACCAGCATAGGCTTCATGCCGGAGTGGCAACTCTAGTGTCAAAGCGGAACCTCTAGTTTCAGAGGTGCCATCTATCCAAGCGGTATGGTTTTCATTACAACACCCCTGCGCAAAATGAGAGAATGACTGAAACTTCCGCGTCACTCCTTTCATTGAACGCAATATGAAGTAGTTCCACCTAGTTTCGAATAATTTCTCTGAATTAATCTCGCGACGAGCCGTTTCTAGGTGCAGATATTGAAGAATATGTCGGTTTCGTTTCCTGGACAACACTTTTGGTGATATCTTGTGAGATTTTCTTCGAAAAATTGTGTTTTGTCTGTAAACTGGTCAATATGGCACAAGTCGTAGTCACGGAATATGCCGACTTCATTTTCGGCTCTGATAGCCAATGAAATACACCGAATTGACGAAATGATGTCATGTTTTAAGATCGGCTGAACCGCACTGCCAAAATTATAGTGGCAGTCCCGGTGAGAGAGTTTGAAAAGGAGTTTCGTTTTTGTTCCATCAGTCGACTGGAGAGTTTTGACACTGTGCGGGTGTGGCATTCTGACAGATCGAGGTGTGTAAAACGTTTTATACCCGTCACTTAATTGATTGTTTCCCGGCGCACACTTGTTAATATTGTCAAATGAATGTTGCAAGTTTCCGCGCTACTGCATGATTGGAGCACATGGCATGACTGAAAGCCGCCGTTTTGTGTGCTAAGTTTGAAAACATTTCTTGCAAGGAAAACTTGATTTATTTCATCAAGCGAAAGCATCCCTTTTACTGCAATTTTCAAATTGACTGATCTTATCGTCCAGCATCATTTGTCATCTAGCAAAAGTAATATTCTTGATTCTTACCATATTCGTAATGACAGCTCGTTGAACAGTTCAGGGAAAAGGACTAACTGGGATATATATCCCAATTTGGATATTTTTTTTCATACTTCCATATTTTCAAGCTGGCATATTTTGCTAGTTCTCCTGTTCGTATAAAGACATACAACAGTGGTTAGTGATGGGAAGTATACTGCAACAACAACATAAAAAAGTATTGTACGTAATTGCAATTGCACAGAGAATAATGTCGGCGAGAAAGGTTGAGCAAAATTATACAATCGTATTGGCAGTTTTGTAAAGTAGATTCTATCTTGTTTTTGTAGTTTAGATGCTGAAATTCGACATTGCCGTTTAGTATGAAAATCGGTGAAAATATCCCAATTAGGATATATTTCAATATCCAAACTTCGATTTAATATCCCAGGTGGGATATATACCCCACTTAGCCCTGTTGAAGTTGACAACATAATTTTCCGTTTGGGCCAGGCAGTGGAGGTAAAATTAATTTTTGATGTTAATAATGGTTTTCTGTGTCTGTGATTTTGAATTTTTTAGTAACGTAAGGGTATTTTTGCTGTGTGCAGTTGCTGAATGTGATTTTAAAATAATTATTCGATGTACCGGTAGGCATACGTGTAATCTTGAAGAAGACCTCTAGGCTACTTATAGTATTTTCTGGTTGTCAATTGCCACACAAATAAATGAATATGAATCAGATTCAGTGACTTTATTCTTGTACATGTCTACAATAACAATGTCATTGAGCTTTGACTGCAGGTTGCAGTGTGCATGAATACATGAACCATGAATGAATGCCGATATGCATCCTGGGCAACAATGTTCACTACGATGCGGACACCGACCTCGGCAATATTGTAGGTTTACTACCAAAATGTTATCTTGTCTAGTTCAGATAATATACAATTTTTAATCTTCGGTGTTATTTATCGGGGAACGGTAATTCCATTGGGTCGTCAAACAATTGTGATAGCAGTTGAACGCCTCGACAAAATTGTTTCCATCGTCTACTGGTACCACATATGCAACTCTCATTTGCCTAGACTTTCTTTACAGTATTGATGAAGTTTCTTCAATAATTAGAACTACGCTTCACAAATTCATACCACGTATGCAATGAGAGACACATCAGAAATATTTTGAACAGGACCAATTCCTTCCCTGTTTTTTAGCAGCCTTGGATGCTTTCATTTAAATTGTTTTGGCTATCAAAGTAACTGACACGTGTAATTTACAACAAAGGTCCAGAAATATGATTAATTTAGGTCAACTGGGACATTTCTAGTGTCAATATTTTTGTTACACTTGATTCTAGAAGGCTAACACAGTTTTGAAATACTCGTGTAAAGCTCTACCAGAAGAATGCGAAAAAGACCTTTATTGGCGGCAAATAGCCTCTAAGTCACAAATTCCTCAAGGAAAGATTCTGTAATCCTCCCCAGAAAAATTGTTCAGCAAATTGAAATTGAATGGTGAATAAAATACATCTCTACCGATATGTCTACTCGACTTCTCCCGATTTGCCGACTAAAATGTTGACGTGTCAAACATCTGAATTGGAAGCTGAAAAATGAGCCCGAATTTTTTAACCATATACTGTTATTTGCCTTACGGTAATCGCTCTAATAATTCAATCACAGGAAGTGAAATTTCCCAGCATAAAATCTGGGGGTGATCAAATTTATTAGAATAAAAATTTGACGAAATGGTCCAAAATCATGCACATAACCCTTTATTTCAAGGATTTTAGGGGCTGATCGAATTTATTAGAACGATCAATCGAATTTTGTTCCCATAATTGGGAGTGATTGAATTTTGATAAGGGGATTGAATTATTAGAGAGATTTCCACAGTTATATTATTTAAAGTGATCGTGAACCCTCAAGTACAGTTTCGATCAAATGAAAGACCATTGCGAACGGTGTCTGAAAATATTTATTGTAATTTTTTTCGATTTTATTACACGGAGTAAACTGCAAATAAAACATGGTATTCTATGGTGGTATGTTGCAATCATATTTAGGTCCAGTGATGTCACACTGCCTTAATACATATATTTCAAACTGTGTATGCACTTTCCAATGCTTGATTCAAGTGCAAGGTGTGTATACTTTGAGTTTCAACACAGACTCACTGTTCCAATGTGCATGTTTCTCCAAAATCGGGGAAATTAAAAGCAACATTCAAATTGACTTGACACTTATGAGTTGACATCTCCCAGATTTTGGTGAAACATGTGTATTGGAACAGTGAGTCTGTGTTGAAACTCAAAGTATACATACCTCAAGCTTGAATCAAGCATTGGAATGTGCATACAAAGTTTGAAATATATGTATTAAGGCCGAGTGACATCACTGGACCTAAATATGATTCCAACAGACCACCATAGAATACCATGCTTTATTTGCCGTTTACTCTGTGTAATAAAATCGTAAAAAATTACAATAAATATTTTCTCACACTGTTTTCAATGGTCATTCATTTGATGGAAACTTTACTTGAGGGTTTACGATCACTTTAATGTGTGAATGGATATTATTATCTGATATCTCAGCATTGGTTACAAATTTGAGTTGTTCTACTGACACCGTGACCCCGAAAGACAATAACTCGTTTGCAAGCACTGTCCTGATTGTCTATTGAATTCTCCTTAACAAGTTCAGCTGATTTAACACGTGGCTGCCATTATACTGGGTTATGAGAAAACCATTGCAGTCATTCTCTTCAGTCATGGGACCAACTTACAGAAGTTATCAAATTAGAACCTCCACACCCCCCATTTTTACTCCTCAGCCCTACGGGCTCAGGAGTATTGTTGTGGCCCTAGCAGTGTGTCTGTCCGAGCCGTATCTTGAAAACTATTGCGAGGAAGTTCTTGAAACTTACAGGTTATGATCCTTTTATTTTTTACTTGTGCCTTTGAAACTTTCAGGTCTAACCGGTCATTAATTATTTTTTTACATTTTTTTTAATTTTTCTACCATTTTCCAGTCTTCTGAAAAGGGATCTCCAAGTATGCATACATTAGGCCTACTTTCATACTGATTTACATACACTTACTGGCATGTAGCCAATAAAGAGCTCCATAGTAAAGTTGTATTTCAGCCATTGGTTCAGTGTAGTGAATGACTGGTCATTGGTTTGGTCTAGAAGTCTATATTCCTCTGCATATTCAGTAGTACGGTATTGCCTGACTCGGCTAATTGTCGTATCCCTACGCTGTTGAGAAAAAATAGTCCGACATTAAAACTGTGAAAATCGACTTGTTAGTTCGTCTAAAAGTTATCAAAATGGATTTGAACAATAATAAACGCCTATTTTCTCGGAAAAGGGCAACTTGTACTTTGTCTTGTAACAGAATTGTAGGAACCTGTGAGATTGTCAAAAACGAAAGTAGTCAAAAACGAAAGTAGTGCCCATGTGTCTGTGCTTCCTGCCAACACATCCGATGATGGAATTCAGTTTTCAGTTGTAAAATGAACTGTGGTCGTCGGCCAGTACAATGGGTGTCTCGCATAACAAGTCCTCTAAAATATACATCATGGAAGAATGGAAGATAGCGAAAGGTATGGCAAACCCAATAAAGTTCATTGTTGTTGTTGTTGTTGCACTGACGCTAATGCATTACCAACGGAGTTCGTCAGGGGAGTTTAAATCTCACATTATGATGGGATGTGATTTTCGGCTATCGGAGCCAGTTTTTCTTAGAGAAGTGAAATTCTCCACAGTATCTATATGTAATTTGTGCATTTTTATTCTGAAATTTTAAGGAAATCTGTTCAGGATCAAACAAATTCTCCGATACCTCACGTGGGTTTTTTTTTTCAAAGCACAAATTGGGCTTGCAATATTGTAACAATGTGACTAGGCACTATGAAAATAACATGTAAGGTATTGGAGGTTTGTTTTGATTCTGAATAGATCTCCTTTGAATTTCAGAATAAGAAAACACCGGTGTCCGAAATTCTGTAACTTTTACTTGTCCCGGACAATAACTCGTGAACGATTTAACCGATCAACTTGAAACTTGGGAGTGTGCCTTGACATTGGCGAGAGGACGGTTGGGATTGTTTTTCGCCAAAGTGCATAATCCATTATGGCCGCCGTCAGCCATTTTGGATGATAAGCAGTTGGATCATACATTTTCTTGTCCGGACAATAACTCGTGAAAGATTTAACTGATCAACTTCAAACTTGGGGTGTGCCTTGACATTGGTGAGAGGACGGTTGGGATTATTTTCAGCAATGTGCGTAATCTAATATGGCCACCATCAGCCATATTGGATTATAAGCAGTTGGATCGTAGATTTTCTTGTCCAGACAATAACTTCTGAACGATTTAACCGATCAACTTCAAACTTGGGGTGTGCCTGGACATTGGTGAGACTGAGAGGACGATTGGGATTGTTTTTCGGCAATGTGCGTAATCTAATATGGCCACCGTCAGCCATATTGGATTATAAGCATTTGGATCCTTTCCGGACAATAATTCGAGAGCGATTCAACCGATTTACTTCATATGTGGGGAGTGCCTTGACATTGTTGAGAGGAGGATTAGGATTGTTTTTCAAGGACGTACTTAATCCAATATGGTCACCATCAGCCATACTGGATTTCATTGGATTTTAAGCAGTTTGATCTTGTCCGGACAATAACTGGAGTACGATTCAACTGATATACTTCAAACTTGGGGAGTGCCTTGACATCGATGAGAGGACAGATGGGATTGTTTTTCAGCGATGTGCATAATCCAATATGGCCGCTGTCAGCCATATTGGATTATAAGCAGTTTGGATCTTAGATTTTCTTATCCGGACAATAACTCGTGAGCGATTTAACCGATGAACTTCAAACTTGGGGTGTGCCGTGACATTGGTGAGAGGACTGTTGGGATTGTTTTTCAGCAATGTGCGTAATCTAATATGGCCGCCGTCACCCATATTGGATTATAAGCAGTTGGATCTTGTCCGGACAATAACTCGAGAACGATTCAACCGACCTACTTCATACCTGGGGACTGCCTTGACATTGTTGAGAGGAGGATTAGGATTGTTTTTTAAAGACGTCACGTGCTTAATCCAATATGGCCACCATCAGCCATGCTGGATTTCATTGGATTTTAGTTTGATCTTGTCCGGACAATAGCTGGAGTACGATTCAACTGATCTACTTCAAACTTGGGGAGTCCCTTGACCTTGGTGAGATCCCGGTTAGGATTGTGTTTCATGAACGAGCATAATCCAATTTGGCTGCCATCAACCAGGGATATTGGATTATGTTGCATTTTAAGCAGTTGCATCTTGTCTGGACAACAACTATAGAATAATTCAACTGATCGACTTTAAACTTGCAGTTTGGCTTGACATTGGTGAGAGGACGGTTGGGATTGTTTTTCAGCAATGTGCATAATCCATTATGGCCGCTGTCAGCCATTTTGGATTATAAGCAGTTGGATCTTACATTTTCTTGTCCGGACAATAACTTGTGAATGATTCAACCAATCAACTTCAAACTTGGGGTGTGCCTTGACATTGGTGAGAGGACGGTTGGGATTATTTTTCAGCAATGTGCGTAATCTAATATGGCTGCCGTCGGCCATATTGGATTATAAGCAGTTGGATCTTACATTTTCTTGTCCGGACAATAACTCGTGAACGATTCAACCGATCAACTTCAAACTTGGGGTGTGCCATGACATCGATGAGAGCACAGATGGGATTGTTTTTCAGCGATGTGCATAATCCAATATGGCCGCTGTCAGCCATATTGGATTATAAGCAGTTTGGATCTTTGATTTTCTTGTCTGGACAATAACTCGTGAGCGATTTAACCAATCAACTTCAAACTTGGGGTGTGCCTTGACATTGGTGAGAGGACTGTTGGGATTGTTTTTCAGCAATGTGCATAATCTAATATGGCCGCCGTCACCCATATTGGATTATAAGCAGTTGGATCTTGTCCGGACAATAACTCGAGAACGATTCAACCGATCTACTTCATACCTGGGGAGTGCCTTGACATTGTTGAGAGGAGGCCGGATTAGGATTGTTTTTCAAGGACGTGCTTCATCCAATATGGCCACCATCAGCCATATTGGATTTCATTGGATTTTAGTTTGATCTTGTCCGGACAATAGCTGGAGTACGATTCAACTGATCTACTTCAAACTTGGGGAGTCCCTTGACCTTGGTGAGATCCCGGTTAGGATTGTGTTTCATGAACGAGCATAATCCAATGTGGCTGCCATCAACCAGGGATATTGGATTATGTTGCATTTTAAGCAGTTGCATCTTGTCTGGACAACAACTCTAGAATAATTCAACTGATCAACTTCAAACTTGCAGTTTGGCTTGACTTCGGTGAGAGGACAGTTGGCATTGCTTTTCAGTTACCTGTGTAATCCAAGATGGCCACCATCAGTCATCTTAGATTTTCAGCATTTATATCTTGTCTGGACAAGAACTCTAGAACGATTCAACCAATCTACTTCAAACTTGGAGAGTGCATGGACATTGATGAGAGGACAGTTAGTATTATGTTTTATGGATGTGCATAATCAAATATGGGTGCCATCCGCTATATTAGATTATGTTAAGCTCATCAGCGACATCTCCATTTTCAAATCATACTCTTCATCAATGATATGAGATATCATTAAGCAGCAGTGCCAGTAATCCACTATAACTGGTGCTGCTAGCGGAGGACATGGACCTCTATGGTGTATTTCCCTGCAGATATGTGGATACCTAGTAGTTGGGGGTATACTGGATTCTGATTGTCCGTCCGTGTGTCAGTTTATCCATCCGTATATCTGTCCCAGTTGTGGCTTGGGTTTGCATTTCGCATGCCATAACTCACTGCTATTCATCCAAACTTATACACTCATAAAAACATCTTGGTCTAGACTGTTAAGGGGCTGAGGAGTTGTAGCACCTCTGGTGCCTCATGTTAATTTATTCGAAGCCGTCAAAGCTTTCTCGTTACCAAGATATCTTTAGAACCACTTACCCTTGGTACACCAAACTTGCAGTGCACATCCATATGCTTGTGACCCAGAAACTTACTGAATCTGGACCCAATTGGATGGAAATTTGGCGGTTATCTTTAATTTTTGCGAAACCATTAACCTTTGGTATCTCGGAAACCATTCCGCTGTTCAGTGTTAAACTTGGTATAGATCATCGATACATCAAGAAACTTTAATGGAATGACCAAACCACTTTCCCTGATTGGGTGGAAACCTTGGTGGCCATCTTCAATTTATGCAAAATCTTTAATGATGTATATCTCTGATACCATTTAAATGTTCTATACAAAATTTGGTATACAGCATCGATGTATCAAGAGACTTGCAATGAATAACCACATCTGTTCCTCGGATTGGTGGCCATCTTTAATTTATTCAAAATCATCGATGTTCTCTATCTCTGATCTCGTTCAAGTGCTCAATGTAAAATATAGTATACATCATCGATGTATCAAGAGACTCCCGATGAATGACAGAACTGGTTTCTCTGACTGGGCAGAAATCTTGATGGCCATCTTCAATTTATGCAAAATCTTCAACGATGTAAATCTCTGATACCATTTAAGTGTTCTATACGACACTTGGTATACAGCATCGATGTATCAAGAGACTTGCATTGAATAACTACATCTGTTCCTCTGAGTGGCGGGAAGGATGGGCGAAATCATTGATGATCTCTATCTCTGGTACCGTTCAAGTGCTTGATGTAAAATTTGGTATGCATCATTGATGCCCCCACTATATATTTTCGCTATCACTAAGGCTAGAGGGCTGAAACTTACCACACTATATCTTTGAGTCAAGCTCTACAAGAAAATGTAAAAAAATCCAAGATGGCCAGATGGTCAGAATTTTCTAATTTTTGTTTTTTCTTCGCAAAAACTACATGATTCAATTAGTAAATAATAATCTGATATGAAATAAAATAGGTTTTACCCACTTATCCATAGAGAAAAGCAAAAATTTTGAAGAAATATAACGAAAACATCACTTTTCTGGTACCCCACATGGCCGCCATTTTGAATTTACCCATGATAATCTGCTCCAGGACTAATGCAAATAGGCTCAAAATGACCCCAATATGATGATCTAAAAAGTCACGGAGTTTCAGCTCTCAATTTTTTTTTGTTCCGGAGATAGGAGCAAAAAACCAACATGGGGGGGGGGGGGGAAGACGGAAAGTGCCCCCTCCCCCCCCAGGCCAGGTAGGGTTAAGGGAAGTAATCACTCTCCCTCTTCATCACTCACCTAACTTTCACCTCAGGAGACCTTGATCACTCGCCTGCATATTAAAACAATGATGGAGAGTAATACTAGTACTGACAAGAGTGAATCACTCTCACTGTACAAAGTCAAGGTGATCAACAGCTGTTTATACTGACACGAGGGACTGAATGGAGAGTGATCACTCTCGGCTCGCATTACTAGAAAAAAACAAATCCAAATTTTAAAAACCAGAGAGTCGGTATGCAGTGTTTTGTTAAATATGGTTTGCATTCTCTCTTGTTTTACAGGCTGTAGAGTGCCGTCTCACCGGGATCCCCACGGAGCTGACTCACGAGGCCAAGTGGCTCTTCAATGACATGGTCAAGGATAAACTACTGAAGTGTAAATTTCTTAACAAGGTAATGTTCTACTCATTGCGTCTGGCCAGATGCGGCACTTTCCTGTCAGTTGGCTGATTTCAGACTTCCTCTTCTTAGGCCTTCAAGTGCTTCATATATTTCCTATATTTTCTTATATTTTTGAGTCATTCCTCCTATATTTCCTATATTTTGACTTTTTCGCATGAAAAGCTTCACCAATGCTCTGAACTGAGTCAATTTGGCATGGGAAAATACATTTCAGAATTTTTTTTTTTGCCTCGCTTCCCTTGGCAAATATGAAAACATTTAAATTTCTCTTTCTTGAACCAAGCAGCAGAACGAGTCTCCTCAACCACCACAACTATGACCGCATTCAGTGGAAATAATTTTATTAAACACCAAAAAAACTACCAATTTTGGAACATACAATGTAGTAGTGACCCGTCTTATTTCCTATATTTTATTAATAAAATTCCTATATTTTGACAAATTTTCTCCTATGTTTTCACCGTGAGCCACATGCAGGCCTGTCTTCTGTAAAATGAGAAAGTTCAGTTACAGCAGAATGATATTCATGGTAAATGTTGTAATAATTCGGCCTTGTCACTCTATTATGATGGCTACCCAGTGTAGACTGAAACCCATGTCTGCTGTCAGTTTTATACGCCCATCCAAAAGGCAGAAGTATTATGTGATGGCGGTTTCCGTCTGTCTGTCCGTCCATCCCCTCATGTCCGGCCTATATCTGGGACAGTTTTCTATATGCAGTTCCATGTTTTGGTGAGTGGATACCCTAGGAGGAGATGATGTGTCACATACCAAAATCTAGGTCAAGGTCACTGTGCCCCAAAATGAGGAATTTGTTAAAAATCATGATTTTTTTGTTGTCTGTAGATACATTTAGGGGAGACAATGTGTCGTGTACCAAAATTTAGGGCAAGGTCTCTTTGACCACAAAATCAGGAAATCCTTAAAAATCGTTATGAAACCCATAGATTCAGCTGCAGATAGCTCGATTTAGGAATCTAAATGATGCCTGTGTGTGTCCCTGACCAAATTCGGAAAAAGTAAAGCAAAAATGTCGAAGTTCTGCCCTGTGGAGAAGTTGACGGAAGTTCTACGAATAGAACTGCAACTACCATCAGTGTATTATATAGGAGAGAAAGAGAGAGAGAATTAAGGTTTGTCACATTCAGTGTATTATATAGTTGTAATACCGAGTACATATAGTCTGTTCATATTCGATCAGTACAGCATGCCAGTATCTTGTCTGACCCCATTGACCCTATTACTATAAGCAGGTAACGGGTGGTGGAGACAGTCGTGACCTCTGGATGGTCGAACTCTCCATTGTGCAGGAGGACAATCCACCAATCAACATCAACGAGGTCATCAAGGAAAGAGGTAAATTCATAGGACCACATGAATTAGTTAGCATTACTGCCGAGCAAAGAACCACTTTATTCCGTGAATATCTGCGTCCGGCAAAATTTTCTTTGTGCAGAAAGACCCAGCTCGTCTTGAAAAGATATCCGGATCTCAAGTTGAGGGAATTACCTGACGAAGTAAATGGAAAATTTGCACTTTAATTATTTTTGTGGGTCATATTTTGGTCGATACTTGATGTAGGAAGCTATTGTCTGGGTCTTTGTGTCGCTGAAAAGGCACAAGTCTAGACATATTGTTGTCCCCAGACTATTGTATGTATTGTCTCGTGATTCTTACATGGAGTATGAACCCATAGTTTCATGTAATATTTGCCAAATTATTCATTATTCTAAGCACAATGACACTTTCTTTGAATACTGGGAAAGTATAGTACATATGAAAAAAAATTGAGCCAGCTATCACTAGTTCAAAATATCATCCTGGGTTAATAGATAGGGCAAAGTGAATTTGAATGAACCACGGCTGAAATCATTGTTGTTTTCTCCAGCAGTGCCTTGCAGAGACCCATGCAAATCCTCGTAGTGCAAATTTCCCATTCAAATTATTCAAATTCAATGTATAAATGATTCGCCCACACTTGCATTGTCTGTAAGTTGTCCAAACCTGCATGCCACATTTACTTTTAAATGCAGAATATTGCATGATAGAATTCAGCTACTCAAACCTTAGTTCTATCTCCATGTTGCAACATAATGGCTCTATCTATGTTTTGGTTGGCTATGCAACCAAAACAAACCATATGATTGGCATGTGACTATGCATTGCCTTGGTTGATAACATTTTGGTTTACAGGTTACAAACTTTTCTGAAAAATGCAGAGGCAAAGTCATAAGGCCTTGGCAATTGTTTTGCCGAATCTAATGTCTTTAGTTCAGGGAATACGTTAATTGTATGGTGGATGAAATCACTATTTTGATCATTACAGTTGGTGCTGGAAAAGCCTCAAAAGAAGGCATCAAGTGCAGAGATGTCAGATTGGCGGACGAAAATCTCCCAAGTACCTTCACAGTGATCTCAACGACTGTCAAGACGAGAGATTCGCCTGAGAGGGGTTTGGCAGAATCTGGGGATGCCAAAGTCTCTGAAAAATCTGACGAAGGAGACGTTGAGCCGGATAAGAGCAAGAAAGAACAGGATGAACCAGAGGCAGCTGAGGTCCAAAATACTGCGCCGAAGTCACAAGACGTTCGAAATGTCATCCGGGAGTCGCAGGATATCCGCAACCTGCTCCCAGATTCACAGGATGTTCGAAATACTGCACAGAAGTCGCAGGACATCCGCAATGTCGTTCACACATCACAAGATATACGCAAGACTTCGACGCCACGAGACCGCGAGTCCCAGGATGAACGGCGTTCTGGCGACAAGAAACCAGAGGCGATGGACGAGTGTGCCAGTTTCTTGAGTAGTATAGTTTTGGGTGGCGGGGAGAACAATGATGAGCAAGGGGGACTTCCTGTCGGGGTCTCGCTCGGCCGCATGGCTGAACGCTGGCAGGATCTTCAATCGAGTGGCCGGCCAGTGGAAACATCGACAGTCACTGAGCTTCCTATGCGAGTTGATAGCCCGATAGAAAGTGACCAGTTAGCCGAGATCCCCTCTGAGAACGAGAACACTTTACCCAAGAGTCTAGTCACAGAAATTTCCATTCAGCCGGCTGTCTGCATTGTTTCCGGTGTCCCAGGTTCAGACTACGGGGAATCTGGCCCAACACGCTTTCCCATTGGTGGTGAGTTCGGCAATGGAACTTTTTCATTGAAGAGTAAGCCACCAAAACACCTAGAACAGATAAAGACTGCTCGAGAGGAAGTGTCTCTTCACCGGAGTTTGGAGTCGGAAGCTCAACAGGTGGTAGCGAATATCATCCAGGACGTCGTTTCTCATTTCTGTGTATCTGGGAAGACCTCCGAGGAGTATGCAGAGGTCACGGAGGAACGTTGTGTGGATGAACTGTCTTTCGGAGCGGAATCGAGAGGGTCGGATGAGCTTGTGGCTGAACCTTGCGGCATCGAAGATCAGGAAGCACAACCTTGTGTTGACGATGCAGAACAAACACAGGTCAAGTCTATTTTGGTTGAGCAGAACCCCCAAGCTATTGCATATGCCAAATTTGCCAGATCTCTTAGTAGTTCAGAACAGGAAAACAATGTTAAAAATTCATCGTCGTCAAAGCCTGAAATTCAGGACAAGTCGTTCAGTCACTTGTGCGAGTACGACTCCGAGCGGACAGCCGTAAAAACGTACACCTCGTCACTGCCTGACCATTCTGCTGCAGATCCTGCAGATTTTGATTTGTGCGAAGTGGAAATCGACCAGAGACACACGCAGTCTTTGGTGAATAACATCGAAGGCGATGACCGCAGTATGGACGTCTTGGATAAGTTAGTGTCACAGGCCGGTCCCTGTGAGGCGAGTGTCAAAGAAAGTGCTGGCGATGCAGAGACTGGCGATGAAACAAAGCATGCCCCTTCAGCGGGCGGGAATGGGCACCACCAAAATCTGTACTCTTCTCTTCCACGTATCAGCTTCGTTCCAGGTAAAGGTACCTTGTCTGTTCGCCTTTAGCATGTTTAGGTTGAATGCTTCTTTACCATGTTTAGGCTCTAACTGATGTGCCCAAATTAGACTTGACAAAATAAATGAGACTCAGATTTATGTACGTCCGTCTGTACAAGAAATCTGAAAAACTGGCCCACTGATGAATTCAAAATTTGGTATGCTCGCTTACTTACCTAGCCAGGAACCAGAAGGCTATTGAGAAAAAATAATTCATTCAGGTAATTTATGTGGTTGCTATGGCAACATAATCATTTTTTTGTCATTCTGTGCATCAGTCAAGAGCGGGTCTCTGGCATGTCATACATTTCACAGGAACGAAATATACTATTGCAGTATTTGCAGAAAAACAGTACATTGCACTTTGTGGCAACCAGGATACATGCTCATGTGTGTGAAATATATTTGTCTAAACCCACTCTCTGTAACATTGCAAGATTTCTGATTTTTATGAATGGCCCTGCTTCCCAAAATAAATAACAGCAGGGCTCCCACTGGCCCTATTTTTCCTATTTTTCCGCTCTCCCCTATTTTTCCCTATATTTTCTCAAATTTGACCGATTTTGCCCTATTATTCCTATATTTTCGCGATTATTCGTGCTTTTTTGCACAGCTCTGACCTTCTATTTATTGTGATACATATACACAATTAGTTGGCTTATTTAAATCCTCTAAAATAACATGACCGAGTCGGAAGTGTCCAAACTAAATTATACTGTGTTTCTTCTTTACCAGAGGAGTGGAGGCCATTGTCTTTTATTATGCCCGCTTATATTTTCAAGAGTTATGGCCCTTTGGTTCTTGAAATCTTTGGGACTTGTCCGGGCTGGATCTCGGTTAAGTATGGAATTTGCATGATATGTGGTCAATGCCCCATAGTTGTGCAGCGTGAAGTTTTTCTGCTTTCAGTTATATTTTCAAAAGTTATGGCCCTTTGTTCATCAAACCTAAATGAATGGGATATATTTATTTGTCCCGGCTGGATCTCAGTCCATAACCGATTTGGACCGGGAAAATGGCTATAAAATTGTTATTCTACATTCCAAAGCAGACCACATAGGTCTTGAAGTATGAAATTGCCCCAAAAAGAGTGAATTGGGTGCAAACTTCAAAGTTCATGATCGCTTCATAATTTCACCACAATATACTTCCAAGGAATGTAGGTCTCATAACCAGGTCACCTTTTTACCCCTGAGCCCATAGGGCTGTAGGGTCTTGTCGTTGGCATGTACGTCTGGCCGGCCGTCAACAATTTTTTGTCCGGGCTAGATCTCAGTTACTATTTGACTGACAGTTCTGATACTCACAGTGAATATCCCTAGTATCCCAGAGATGTGCACTGTCATGTTTATTCCGTGTTACGTCATTTCTTTACAGAGTTATGGCCCTTTGAAATTTCGCGTCACTAACTTTTGTCCGGGCTAGATCTCAGTTACTATTTGACCGACAGCTCTGATACTCACAGTGAATATCCCTAGTATCCCAGACATGTGCACTGTCATGTTTATTTCGCGTTACGTCATTTCTTTACAGAGTTATGGCCCTTTGAAATTTTGCGTCACTAACTTTTGTCCGGGCTAGATCTCAGTTACTATTTGACCGACAGCTCTGATACTCACAGTGAATATCCCTAGTATCCCAGACATGTGCACTGTCATGTTTATTTCGTGTTACGTCATTTCTGTACAGAGTTATGGCCCTTTGAAATTTTCCGTCACTAACTTTTGTCCGGGCTAGATCTCAGTTACAATTTGACTGACAGCTCTGATACTCACAGTGAATATCCCTAGTAACCCAGAGATGTTGAGTACTACACACACACACTCGACTCTTCCCTGGAATAGATCTTCATCTATGAAGAACTTATTTCGCGTTACGTCATTTCTTTACAGAGTTATGGCCCTTTGAAATTTTGCGTCACTAACTTTTGTCCGGGCTAGATCTCAGTTACTATTTGACTGACAGCTCTGATACTCACAGTGAATATCCCTAGTATCCCAGACATGTGCACTGTCATGTTTATTTCGTGTTACGTCATTTCTGTACAGAGTTATGGCCCTTTGAAATTTTCCGTCACTAACTTTTGTCCGGGCTAGATCTCAGTTACAATTTGACTGACAGCTCTGATACTCACAGTGAATATCCCTAGTAACCCAGAGATGTTGAGTACTACACACACACACTCGACTCTTCCCTGGAATAGATCTTCATCTATGAAGAACTATTCACCAGATCTTTACTAACTTTTCTTGAGGTATCGATCCACACAGTCTTGGATCGATATCCCTTCACAGGATTGATGACTGAAGCCGGTACTAGCAAATACTAATCGTTGAGTATTCTCTTGAATCAACATTAATACATATGTGGGTAAATAAATTTGACAGAATTCAGCAGATTTTTATGTCAACCTGTTATTCGCTGGACATATTGTGCTGAGGGGTCAAAGCACCTTTTAGGTGCAGCCTCATGTTGGATTTGGCGAAAGCCCCGGCGACCATCTTGCATCAAAACATTGTATTATTACTTGTTGTTCGATACTTGGAATATGGAGGCATGCCGAAAAAGTGACTGAAACAGAATTTTTATAATTATCCAAATTAGGCCTCCACAGACCAATACAGAACAGAACAATGGCAGGGCAGTGTCAGATTGCTTCCTTGCTGTGTTCTTTTCGGATAAAAACACTGAACCTATGAGATTGTAATTTACAAGTAATTATCCCTGTTGGTGGATAAGCTCCCAGAATATATGGGAATTGGGGGATTCCATCCAACGATAACTATTCTCAGATGGTCTGAATGTCGAATGGACCAGGCTTCCTGGTATCAGGGAACCTTCAAAAGTCACAATGAAACATACAACCAAGGGTTCCCGATGGGCATGACAGTGCACTCGACGAGCCATCAATAAATAATAATAAAAAATAATTATAAATCAAATTTTCATCAGAATTCTGTCAGCTCAGAACTTGCTAGTAACAGTCCCCTAATGCACGTTCATGCCAAAAATCAAGGTTTTAATGTCAATGGTTCTTATTTTGCCAACGAAAAGATGGCGTTGGACTTACTGACTGACTCACTGACTACCGGACAATTTGCAAATGAGAGCCTACTAGGAATATGTTTGAACTGATTTTCTCCCTAACTGCAGGAAGCACCTTCCCCATGTATGTGGTTGATGACTTACAGTTGGACGGCTCCTTGTGTGTACAGGTGGCTCGGAATGACATCGAGGAAGTACTATTCTCACAGTTTAGCGATGATTTGAGGTTTGCTTTGACCATCTTTCAAAGATCAGTTTGTGTGAATATTTTGAATATTGAATCTTTTTTTATACTATATATATATGAAGTAAATCCTTTTATAAATGTCTTGGAATTCAAAGATATAATAGAGAAAATTAGGCGGATCTCTGAATTTTATCAAAGAGATAAATATATTATGGGGGCCATTTGATATTACATATGCAAAAAATTGGAGTTTTTTTTACCCTCCTCCCATACGCAAAATTTAAGCCAGCGTACACAGGAAAAAAAGGCCTGTTTTTTTACCCCCTTCACTGCGTACGTAATACTTGAATGCCCCAATACAAAAAGGTTTCGGAAAAGTCTGTCAACTCTGACTTGTGCTCAGGCTAATCACCCACTGTAAGAGTATTGTGTGGACATTTTAATGATTTGCTGCAATGTGACGGCTATTAGCCACATTTCTCAGAGATGTCGGTTGTGTGTCTTGTCTATCACTACTGGTACCCGTCAACATGGTCAAGTTAAAGGAAATTATGCTGCTGTCTGAACAGTGTGGTTCAACAAACATGGCAAAATATGGTTCGCAAGAACACATGGAAAATTTAGTTTTTAGACAGCAGATCTAGAAACCAGATCTATATTGCATTTTCAGAAGACACAAGTGGATTAATATTTTATAATACCTAGCATACGGTAAGTTCCCTAAGTATTCGTGAACGGAAGTGAATATCGCAGTCGTGAAAAACTGACCACTTCCGAATAGTTTGTGCAGGTCAGTTCAGAAAAACGGACGTTTTCGTAAATTAGAGTCCCCATATTAAATGCCCATACCGTTCGACAATGAAAGATCACAATACGTCGACTGTGGTGTTTCTTTAACTTTGTGATATTTACCCCAGACAGCACTCTTAAATGATATAAGATCGACAACCACGAGACATTCACTGTACTTTGTGTGTAGAATGAAGCTTAATTTACTTCGACGAAGTTCACTGGTACGAACACGTGTGGTCGAGGGGAAACTCCGAAGCAAAACCCAGGAAATGTTTGTTGTGCGTTTAGATTTGCCAGGCAATAATTCGCAATTGATCAAAGGATAAATAAAGCATTCTTTCTGCTCTTTAACCATTAAATTAGGTTCGAATAATTGACTGCAATGATCGGCTGACAATGAAGAGATTAGTTTCATCGGACGCCCGACCAATTTAAAATCACAAATTCGCGTATATCCTTGTATTAGTACATACGGAGCAAGGGCATATTCTGTGACTTAGACATTCTGATATTTTCTTTATTTTCCCTTCAGGACATGCTTGAAGTCTTGCAGAAATTTTTTCACGGCCGAGAAGACTAGGCACAACTATCCCAGTGACGCCAATGATGTTTACGTGAAAATATATAACGATCTAATGAAGAAACACAGATTACGTCATTTTCAGATTGAGAATCAAACCTAATAATTTCTTGATTGCTCTTCACAGGTAAATATTGTGGAAGGGCTTTTCAAACTGTTTATGTCAATGAAACGAACAGCAAATTAAGCAAGCGCCCGACACTATCTGAAGACCCATATCAGGGCCAACTCGACTGAGACCCATATCAGGGCCAACTCGTCGGAGACGATATACAATCTTCCCAGCTGGAACGAGCTCCTCCCGCCATTAATAGCGGCTAAACGAAAGACATGAATCGCTTGCCCATTCTAACAATTCACTGTATCCCTTTGATCCTTTATTAACAAATGTATGAAAATACTTTCATAGAATTAGGTGGGGTCTGTAGACATGGAAGAATGAAAGTTTCAACATGCCACGTGTTGGTTGTACATTTTCCCGCCATACGGAGTTGCAATAACATCACATGATCAATACTTGGATAGCATGGCACGTGGGTCAAACTTTCGCTTGTACACGGTTCCCGCTTCATAATATATTCAGCCAACACAACCTCAATATATTATGCCTTCGTAACAGTGAGATCACGACTCTCATGAAAAATTAAAAAAAATTGGCTCAATCTGTTTCAGATTTAAATGTATTCTGGAATATTTCTGACGAAAGACAGATCGATAGATGATGATGACGAAACAGCCAAATGTACAACCGTGTTTTATCTAATATTACCTCATGGGTTCAGCAAAATTAATTCACATTTCAGACAGCATAATTTAGAGAATAAGTAGACAGAAAACCTATTAGTTTATTCCATCTCTTTATTTTTTTAACTTTTAATCTCAACCCACTATTCTGACCTCTGCTTCAGTTGCTATCAAACTACCGCCTATGATCTCGGCTATCTTACGTAAACGTCTCTTCCGACATTCAACTTTTGTGTCAATAATCAAGTCAGAAGTACCGTAATATCTTCACTAATAGTGTAAAAAAAAAACTCACTCAAAACTTCTAATTTTCAAGGACTTTCAAGGCCTTTAATTTTCAATATAAAAATTATGCACTTTTACAAACTTTTAAGGAACCATGAAACAATGACACCATGCATAATGACGCCGTTTCACGCTTTTTACGGATATGAAGATTCCGATGCAGCCATTTGTCACGGTTAATCCTGCACGTCACAGCTTGCCTTTCATGATAATTCTCTGAATAATATCCTCGTTTCTATTTTATCCAGGGGTGATTGAAGAGAATAGGTCTGTACTATTGCTTGCTCCTGAAAAGTTGAATACAAGAGCGCAAACTTCTTTCGGTAAAATATTCTGAATCGCCGCGTTCGTTGGAAATGATACGTTTCTAAATTATTTTTGTCTGAACAGTACAAAATATGTTTTCAGTATCATAGCTGGGAATCTCAACATTCGTGTCTTAGGAAAAAAAAATCCGAAGTCGGACCCAAACAGGCGCGTTTCTGGTTTTTGGTTGAGGCGCACATGGCATGCAATCGCCAAAATTAATGCAACTTGGGGTTGATCGTAAATCTCTACCCCGCGACTAAGAAAATCAGTGGTTCAAATGTCCGGTCAAACTTCAGCATTATATTGTTTTAAGACCGAATGAAACGTAACTTCTTCATTTTGATATTTTCAGTATAATATCGAATGTATGCTCTCTTCAATCGGCAATGTTTAATATCGCACGTCCCCGTAAACCGGCAATATTCCCAATTTAATGACCATGAGAAATCGCGGTTTAAACATTGGATACATTTCGTTTGAGACATAATGAAAGTCAACTTAGTTGTTACAATTGGTTATGTTCAAAATGCTCAATAAGTTATCAAATACTAATTCTAAGGAAACTGGTTGATCTGGAAGTTTTTCAATCGCATAACTACATAATATTATCAATCTCGCGACCACGATAAATGGGGGATTTTCGAATAGTTAGGACCGCGGTTTTTTGCGAATGGACCGTTTTCGATTACTTAGGGAACAGTGTCACGTGACTTGGCGAAAAATGCCCGTTTTCGAATTTACTTAGGGTCGCGAATACTTAGGGAACTTACCGTACTTACCCCTGATTTGCTTGTGCAAAAGAATCGACAAGTTTTATACTAAATTATTACATCAAGAACACATGGTAAAACATTTTATTCAGCTGTGAAATGCCGAGCCCACTCCACTGCATTTACAAGCGAAAGATGCTGATTGGCCGAGATCCATGCCCGAAAGATGCGCGCCACAAATTCACCTCCAGTGCAATCGGGGAATACCTGAAAGTAGGAGCTATGCAATCTGATGCCATGAGAACGATGGACATTTTTGCAGGCAAAAACTTTCACCTATTGGAAGAGGATGTATGTCATGATGCCTGATCATTTCATTGTTCACAGATCAGCTGCAGAATCTACTTCTGGCCAGCCAACCCTCGCTCCCGGGGAGCTAGTTCTGGCTCCATTTGAGGACTCCTGGTACAGGGCAGAGATAGAAAGCCTCTCGGCTGACCAGGTATAGTCAAGTCACAGTATATTCCAATATAGATACAATTTTGCATTATTGGATGTCTTTAGTGCAAATGAAGCAGTTTTTTGTCAGGGTGTGCAACCGACCTTGAGGTATTTTTTGTGCACTAATTTATCGCTGGGATGTCTTTCATTCCAAGTCAAACCCCTGAGATTTCGAAGCAAAGATGTTCCAGCATTGAATTACTACACAAAAAATACTGATATGACTTAAGGTTTCAAATCCAATTCTAATCAGAAAATATATATATTGAAATGGACAACAAATCTTGAAACGGTTTCCATCTTCGCACGTCTGTTACATTCACCTCCCAACACAAAAACAGTATTGCCAACATCGTTTGCACGAGCAGTGCTGATGTTGATCTACAGTCAATCTCAAGTTTACGATCACTTTAAGCCAGCGAGTGTAGGCCTGTGCGACAGTTGCATGAGCCACTGTGCAGAATGGAAAACATTTATAAAGGTCTGTCTGGAGTTTATGGTAGTGTAGAAAAGAACGTATCTTCAGTTGTCTACCTCCTTTCCGGAATAAGGGGGAAATGTTTGGTATACAAATTTACAGTGACCTACCCGTCTCGTGGTTGCCATGGTGAAATTTATGTTCTGTGAACATGAGTGTTGTCTGCAAAGACCAGGCCATTTCAAAAGGTGGTGGTTTCTATACATTGTATTGCAAACAGAATTTTCCTGTGTTATTGCGGGAGAAGGTAAATGCACCGCCTCGTTCATGAAAAGAGGTTTTTCTGTAAATCATAGCAAATACTGCTGAGTTCTAAAATTTTGTCCCTTATTCAACCTGTATTTGCCACTGAAATTTGTATTTCTGTCTTTTATCCCAGGTTCAGGTGTGCTTCGTGGACTACGGTAACTCGGAAACAATATATATATCCAACATCAGACCTCTACCTAATGAACTGAAGTATGTCCCCCATCAGGTAAATATGTCCCCCTTAGTATACCTCGTATTGGAAGGTTGCATTTTGATTGGACAATAACAGCATAGCTTACACTCATTGTCCCCCGCTACTTAGTAGGGGGGGGACTTAGAAACACCGGTGTCCGTAATTCCGTAATTCCGTAATTCCGTGATTCCGTAATTCTGTAATTCCGTAATTCCGTAAGATTTTCTTGTCCGGACAATAACTCGTGAACGATTTAACCGATCAACTTCAAACTTGGGGTGTGCCTTGACATTGGCGAGAGGACGGTTGGGATTGTTTTTCAGCAATGTGCGTAATCCAATATGGCCGCCGTCAGCCATTTTGGATTATAAGCAGTACGATCTTAGATTTTCTTGTCCGGACAATAACTCGTGAACGATTTAACCGATCAACTTCAAACTTGGGGTGTGCCTTGACATTGGTGAGAGGACGGTTGGGATTGTTTTTCAGCAATGTGCGTAATCAAATATGGCCGCCGTCAGCCATTTTGGATTATAAGCAGTTCGATCTTAGATTTTCTTGTCCGGACAATAACTCGTGAACGATTTAACCGATCAACTTCAAACTTGGGGTGTGCCTTGACATTGGTGAGAGGACGGTTGGGATTGTTTTTCAGCAATGTGCGTAATCAAATATGGCCGCCGTCAGCCATTTTGGATTATCAGCATTTCGATCTTAGATTTTCTTGTCCAGACAATAACTTGAGAACGATTTAACCGATCAACTTCAAACTTGGGGTATGCCTTGACATTGGTGAGAGGACGGTTGGGATTGTTTTTCAGCAATGTGCATAATCTAATATGCCGCCATCAGCCATATTGGATTATAAGCAATTGGATCTTAGATTTTTTTGTCCGGACAATAACTCGTGAATGATTTAACCGATCAACTTCAAACTTTGTGTGTGCCTTGACATTGGTGAGAGGACGGTTGTGATTGTTTTTCAGCAATGTGCGTAATCTAATATGGCCGCCGTCAGCCATATTGGATTGTAAGCAGTTGAATCTTGTCTGGACAATAACTCGAGAACGATTCAACCGATCTACTTCATACCTGGGGAGTGCCTTGACATTGTTGAGAGGAGGATTAGGATTGTTTTTCAAGGACGTGCTTAATCCAATATGGCCACCATCGGCCATACTGGATTTCATTGGATTTTAAGCAGTTTGATCTTGTCCGGACAATAGCTGGAGTACGATTCAACTGATCTACTTCAAACTTGGGGAGTCCCTTGACCTTAGTGAGAGGACAGTCATGTATTATGTTTTATGGATGTGCATAATCCAATATGGGCGCCATCCGCTGTATTAGATTATGTTAAGCTCATCAGCGATATCTCCGTTTTCAAATCATACTCTTCATCAATGATATGAGATATCATCGACCAAAAAAAATCGACCATAGAGGTCCATGGCCCCCGCAGCAGCAGTGCCAGTTATGGTGGATGTAATCCACCATAACTGGTGCTGCTAACGGGGGACATGGACCTCTATGGTCTATTTTTTAATCTTGGCCCGACCAGGGGTAGAATTTGACCAAATTTTGCAAGAATCTAGCTGGATTCCCCTCAAAAATGCTTTGCGAGAATCCAGCTAAAGGATCAACCATCGAATCTGCTGCTTGCAAAGGGGACACCGTTTTGAAAGCATCATAATTTACTCAACAAGTCTTTAGTGCACTGACCGAATATCTCTATCTAATGATAAACATAATACCTAAAGTAATTCTATCTATAAACCACATTCGTAAACGCACTCACTGTTTTAATATTGGTTCTACAAGTCATTCAATTTTAACGCGAAGCACAGACTGTATATTAAAGTACATTCAACTTCTAACACCGGCATGGTGGCAGGGACAATAGGCCATTCAAACTTATGGCAGATCTCTTTGGATGATATGGCCCAGTGCCATTTCAATTACCATATCCGCTCACAGAAAACACTGATCCTCATCATATCTGGCAAGCCACCATATTGGATTGTGTGATGGCATGATTGAATTGAGAGGAATTTATGTTATGGTGTGATCAAATAAAAAGAATGGTATATATGACCAAACATTACACGAATCCAACTGGATACCATCATCGTGAGCACAGTGGCTTTGCCCTGTCTATTCTCTCCGGGTCTAACTGTTGCATATAAGGAGGCTTTTGTCTGTAGGTCCATAAATATCGCAGCAGCCAATCACCAATTTCCATTTAGGCTGTGTGTAACATGTGACTAAAATTGAAATTCTTTATTTGGTGCGAACATGTGACTGGATTCGTGCGAAACAGGCAAATTTTTACACAAGCCTACTCTCAGTTTCACATCCAAATTCTAGCCCTGTAGACCTATGTGCCTTACCCTGCTTTTTCCCCCTACTGATGCCGACTAACGTCTTCATGTCTCCTGGTCGCTAGATGTGCTCCTGAATAGCCTTGTTACTTCATTTACATCAAGGACCAATATGAAAGCAAACAGCAACTGTCACAAAGTAACCCAACTACAGATCCAGTGCTGCACATGAATGATCATTAGTTAATTTCAACATGTTCAAAGCTTTCTCCTGCGATTCATATCATCATCTATCAAGTTTTGTTTGTCCCTGTTTTAACCTTCTCACTGCACGTCGCTGCTTTCTCTCCTCATTCTGTGTATGACATGCAGCGAACGTCCATGATTTTTTACGTCCAGGTTCGTAGTTGTTCTATGGCAGCGCCATTTCGTCAGCGGGCGTATTTCTACGAATTGAGAGACACGCTGATCGAACGAGAAGGGAATTCCTTCGTTACTGGCGGATCCCCGAATCTCACTTCCTCTCAGTTCGACATCAAAGCATGCACGACAAATCCAAGTGTACAGTATTCTTCTAAAGCCCGCGACATGGCAGGTGGACCCCGAGTAGTGTCTGCAGGTTTAGACTTTATGCCAAATATTTGAACGAGAAATCAAATGTGCACTTTTGCACAAAAATTATGTGTTCATCTCTTGAACACCTGCCCTGTCAGGTAATTCCATGCTTGATTTGCAGTGAATATTAATCCCCATCTGGCACAAAATTCAAGATAATTATTCAACAAAACAGCTGAGCTGATATCACAGACAGGTGCAATTAGACCGGTTCGTTCACCCACTCCCTTTTCCTATGGGTCGAAAATAGTCCAGTTATCAGTGATTAATAATATTTCCTAGGTTACGGAGATAAGAACGAGACTTTTATGAATGAACCGCTGTCTCTGTGGATTAACTTGAATTTTGTGCAAGTCATGGATTACACATGGATAGCCAAATCACAAAGACTGGTGGGTTCACGTAATACAAAAATACATGGATATTGATGCTCAAGCTTTAATGGGAAAGCCTTATCTGGTTGCAGAATTCCTGTTTTAAGGGCTGTTCCATTTAAAAAGATGTACCCCCAGGAAGGGAAACTTTGTACACCCCAACCACCAATATATGCAAATTAATATATTCATTTTGAATAAAATAATGTCTCACCTTCGAAGGTTTGGACATATTGTCCCAAGCCCTCCCGCCTCAACCATTCGCCAACGGGTTTACAATCTCAGTCCACCATTTTACCCTGAATTTTCAAGGACGAACGCAAAACCACGGAAATATCCGAAAGGAGTAAAGGGAGACCACTTGGCCCGCGCCCGTTCTTTGTTTTCAAGGGAGACTACTCCAAACAGCCGGAAATCGTCGGAGCGCAACGAAGAATGTCGAGGACCGGATAAAGCTCGTTTTCCGCGATTTTTCACATCAATTTCCATTAAAAAGGAATCCCTTTCCAAATAATGAAGTGCATATTGGGAAAAGAGGGCCCACCCATAGAAGCAATATTTTACAGGTTTAAATTACATTTTAATGACTTGCTGGAATGTGACGGCTATTAGCCACATTTCTCCGAGACGTCAGTTACGTGCCTTGTCTATCACTACTAGTACCCGTCAACATGGTCAAGTTAAAGGAATTTATTACCTGGAGGGACCACCAAGAGATTTCTATTCTGGACAACCCCACCCACCAATATTTTTTTCCCCCTTCCGGTGGGGGGGGGGGAGGGTACATATTTTCAAGTGGAACAGCCCTAAGATAATTTCCAGATGCCCAGAACATGTAAATCCTTCAACATGTTTCCATTTGAAATTCTTCCCTTCCAGACAAACCAATGCAGCCTATCCACCTACAGCCGGCCCATATTCTCCGCGCAGGAGTGTCGAGCTTTCAACACCCTTGTGGAAGACAAGAGATTAAGTGCCACTGTCGTAAGTGTTACGAAGATTTGTTCTTAATATTCACAGAATTGATCATTCATGCACACCATTCTAGCTGAAAGTAATTTTGTGGGATGTGACTTTAGCATTTAAGGAACTTAGCAAAGTGAACATATATCTAATAAAAGGTTCAGAATAAGTGTGTTAACTTTCATGGGAATTATTGTTCACAACCATAGAGCCAAGTAACTAAAGTGGTTAGCGTAAATGATGATCTTTTACAATATACCACTGTTTTGCAGTCTTCGTTTTATTAAGACTGCCGCGTAGCGTCGCAGTCTTATTGAATCAGCTTGGTCTCATGGGGGCCAAAATCGCTTTGTCCGCAAGATTGCGAAAAAACAAAGCAGAGTTGAGACTTACCGTCACAGTGCCAAATTGAACTAGAAATTCGTACCAATTTGGGCTGTCTCAGATAAACGGAAGTCTGTTTTTCAAGCCCAAATTGTTTGTGTAAAATTCTGAACCGGAAGCTCAAAATCCAAAATCCCCCCGAAAAAACTGCGCGGAAATGTCTTTGCGCATACTGTAAAATGGGCTCTCGCGAGACTTTTACGACAGCTTCTTGGGAGTGATCTCCCTTTATGTAATTAATCTTCTCGTTGAGGGCGCTGTGGTTAGCGAAGCTTGAAAGGCAAAACTAATGGATAAATAAAAAGAACTGCACTAGATTGATGGCACGATCTGGCCTGTATTTCTATCAAGTGTTCATGCCTGGCAACAGCAATTCGATAACCAGAACGAGCGGAGTGATCGTTTTATTGCGGAGAATAAAAGCTGAATTAAACTTTGTCACTGAGTATTTTAATCGGAAGAAAATCGTGCTTGCCAACACGGGCAGCTAACACATGAACATAAACGTTGCGTTGCCCATGCCGATTTTGACTTGCTCCAGACACGCTAACGTAGCACTCGCGAGTTGATCTAGTGAAGGCAACAACAACAACAACAACAACTATTTTGCTTGATTATTTGTCACGACATTTTCATTTGGGAACTCGACTTATCTCTTGAAGAATTCAATATTTATCCACTATAACACTTTTTTTTTTGCGCGTGTTTCGCGCGCATTTTCCCATCGATAAAAAACAATTGTTTGGGGCAAAACTCAATTTCAAAATTTCTCAAAAATTCAACTCTTCAAATTCAAGTTTTTATTCTGGGTTTAATACTAACAAAGTAACATAGATGAAAAAGTGGCTAACCCCCCCCCCCCCCCTGCTGTTATCACGGTTCCCACGCGGTCGGGAGAACCGGGAGAAGCCGGGAAAATGCAAAAAGCTGTTCACGGCCTTGAAAAGTCCTTGAATTTCGTTCTTGGGGTCGGGAAAAATAGCATCCATCCATAATTCATGCAATCGAAAATTTTACTGAAGTCTCCGGGCGCTTGTCCTGCTTGAGAGATTTATTTTTGTCAAAAATCAAAATCTCTTGACGTGTGGATGTCGTGACCTTCGCAAATGGATGGCCTTGCTCAAAATACACATAAACTGGTTTGGTAAAATGCGTATTACGTCAGCACTTTTGCAGAGTTAGTTACTGCGCATGTGATTTCCAGCATTGTTTTCGATGACACCAGTCCATTTATTTCCTCGTGGGTTCGTCCGTTTGTGGATGCGTTTGTGTGAATCGTGTACCTGTCATTCACTTCGTAAGTTACTACAGTCTGATAAAACTGGTGTTGATAATTCTAATCTTTATTGGTAACGATAATTTACACAAAATTTCTCCTCCAAGCAGCACAAATCAAGCAGGACGCAAATTGCGTGGTGTACCGTTTCCAGGGGCAACGTTGTGAAGGGGGATAACTCCGCTCAATACTTGTCAGCACTTGTTCAAAAGTTGTCTCCCTTGGTATTTTTTTCCAGCTTTGTCTTATAATATCAGTTCTAATATTTTTTTTTAACTTGTTCAAACGATATAAAGATGAACAATTATTATGAAATTAATTTGATTGATTCTCCAATCATCACTTTCATTTCCGATATTGAACATTATGATAATAGAACATTCTGTGCTTTTGAAACATTGTCATTTTGGAAGATGCTTTGATTTTTGAGTTGTAATAAAGGAGTTATTTGTTCATCTTGAGCTTGCCTTGAGCTTGCCTAGTTTTGATCCATGTCACCTAACGGTCTCAAAATTCTTCCTGGCAATGTATGATGTAATAGCTGATTTGAAGCCTCCATTGAGTCTGGAAAAAGATTTGATAGGTCTTGAAAAAGGTATGGAAAAGGTCTGGAATTTTGAAATCCCCAAGGTGTGGGAACCCTGTTAGTAGATGAGATAATTGATCGCAACTGAACCGGCAGAATGCGATTGAATTGGTCTATTCTCGGTTTATAGGACAAAAGGCGAACTGCCACTTTTCGTCCCATATTTGGGCATTTGATATCTAAGGGAAAGTTTCGATATATTTTGAGTCATTTTGTAGCCGAAATGTCTAACACCATCGTCAGCAGTCCTGCGCATTAGAAATGAAATATTACTGCCAAATGAAAATCCTTCGGAAATTTGGTCAGATCTCGGGCCGAAAGTACTGAGAGGTCTTTTACAAATGCTACCACGAGAAGAAAATTTGCTGTAAACCCCTATCATAATTAAATCCCGTCTATTTGTCATCGACTGCATAGAATAGATTCATATCGTTGACTATACAAATATTGGAGAAACACAAATTCTCATGCGCGCCGCCATGTTCAAACAGCTCTACACAGAAAACTATCCAAAAAGGACCGAACGAAATATCAACAGAGCGTTGAAAATAGACTCGAGTTTTGAGACATTTTCGAATATAATTTACAAATTTATCACCTGTTTTCAAACTAGCAGTCGATCTTCGATTATTGACCAAATCTCGAGTCAACTCATGTTTATATCCTAATACTTTGGATAACTTTTGCACGCGGCCATCTAGGATAAGAAAGTCCTTTGTTGGAAACTTTGCCCCCCCCCCCCCCCTTAGTGGAATCTAGGGTGAGTGAGTGAGTGAGTAGGATTTAACGTCGTTTTCAACATTGTTTCAGTCATATCACGACGGTGCCTACATGTGCCAGAACACGAGAGTGTCCACAGTTCCTATTATTCTGGACACTGATCAGCCCAGTCAGTACAGCACCCGGTCACCCATCCAAGTATTGACTTAGTGGAATCTAGACCGGAATGCTCTTTTTCATACATTTAAGGCCCGGGCCATGGCGGATTATGGGCGTGGAAGCCTCCAGACTCCGCAATAACGATCTGGTTGACCTTTATATCTCCATATAATAGAACAGACTGGACGGCTCAAACAGCATTCCGCCAGCAATCCCTGTGGCGTAATGAATACAGACACACAGCTACATCGAACGGCATTTTAAATGGAAAATTGTGGGTTCGAAACTCGTCGGTAACACGTTGAAAATACATGTTTTCCATGTATTGACTCAGCTGTAGGATGTGGATCAGGAGTGTCCCAGTCCTCAAAAATATCATAATATTCCACAATAAAGTGATGTATGACAAACCTAAGAAGAAATGATACTATATTATACTCCCAACAGAAACGCGGAATGTGCAAGCAAGTCAAATAATTGCTTTAATTCATCGAATCGTGGAGGGTCATACGAATTCAAATAAGCCAGCATTTTAAATCGTTAAAATGTATTAAGTTGAACATTCTATATCAATATGGAGAAAAAATGGAGAGCACTATATATACGTTACAGATAGATCTGGATGCGTGACGATTTGGGACGTACTACAACAACTGGTTAAATCAGATTACGTGATGGAAAGGAGAATCATAAACATCAAATATTCTTACAATATTCTGCACACATAACATGCGAAGGTGTGATACCCTGGTACAAACGTCTGCCGGGGTGTTCACATATTCGACTATCGAAAAACGACCAAATATTCCAGAGTGCATTATAGAAAGATTTCAATTTAATTATATATATTTGTACGAAGCAATCGATGTTGGGAAAAGGACTGTATTTCTCCTAACGGACAAGGATGTTGGTAGGTGTGTGTCTAGGAGGGAGAAGGCGACAGACGGGTTGTGTTTTGAATGATTTGGGGTTTGTTCTGTTCAGCAATAAATATATAGAGCCACAATGTCAGTGGAAAGGCATTACTTTCATCGAGTAAGAAAAGACGCAAAGTATCGAAAACCTGACCTTCTGAGGACCCCACGTGACCGCCCTTTTTCAGACACTTTCAGAGAGCATCGAGTATATCCTTGATGTCAATCCTGGCAAGAATGTTTTGATTCTCGAAGATCTGAACGAAGATTTATTTAGCACTTCCCTACATTCCCTTAAAGATTTCATCATAGCTTTTGGTTTCAATCAACTCATAATGACGCTGCTAGAGCTCATTCTTTGTAATATATATATCAATTAATTATTAACAGTGGAGTATTGGCACCTATATGTAGTGATCATAATCTCAAGTCGCGTATCCCCAGAAAAACAATTTACCAGCGCGTAATATGGGACTATGACAACGCCGACTGGCCCAAATTCAATGAATTACTTTCTAATGCAGATTGGACAATACCTACTCACGATATTGACAGTGCTTGTGCAAAATCTTGCTTTAAATATTAAAAACGCATCCAGTCAAAGTATACTACACAAAAAGGTTGCAATAAAGCCTAGCGATCATCCCTGGATAACAAACAAAATCAAACATGAAATGAAAATTAGAGACAAATCATATGGGAGGAGTAGAACAACAATGATCGACAATGCTGCTTTAGTGTTTAAATAACAACGAAATTTTTGTAATCTATTAGCTCGTTCTGCTAAGGAAAAGTCCAAACAGAAAACTGTGGATAGAATTGACACTGGTCGAGTGGGTTCAAAATATTGGTAGAAATTGGGTAAATCTCTCTTGAAAGATAGCAACTCGACATTTAACGAGATTCCACCATTAAAATATACTGACGGTACGTTTGCATATGATAATAAGGAAAAGGTTGATATACCGAACACATTCTTTACTAATATAACAAAATAGATGCCTCGCGTTCACAGGTACCTCCTTTGTCTTTTAAGTATAATTGTCTGAATGTTATTCAGGTCGCTGTTGCAGAAGTCGTGGCTATACTCACTGACCTCGATGTTACAAAAGCTCTAGGTCCAGACTCAATTAGCCGAAAATGTCTTTATATGGAAAAAATATTTTAGCTCCTGTACTTGCCGACTTCTTTAATTTCTCACTGGCTCATTTCCCACTCATTAGAGTTAGCCCATGTAACACCAATATATAAGAAAGGCGAAAGCAGCGTTTGTTCTAATTATCGGCCCATATCTCTCCCGAGTTGTGTTAGCAAAGTAATGGAACGAGTTGTAGCCAAGCACATATTTGATTTTGTTCAGTACGAAATAAATCGGGTTTTCTACCATCTCATTCTACGGTTACACAGCTGCTCCAAATATATACTGATATCGTTTCTGCAATCGATCAGTATAAAGAGGTTCAATTCGTCTTCTTCGACATTTCTACGGCATTTGACCGGGTTTGGCATCGAGGACTTATTCATAAACTGAAGCAGTTTGGCAATTCTGGTACTATGATTCTGTGGATAGAAAGCTACTGAGAACACCGAATGCAAAAATTTCTAGTTAATGGTACTGAATCAGACACCCTCCGGATTCACGCTGGCGTACCACAGGACTCCGTATTGGGGCCTCTGTTATTTCTATTATTTATTAATGACATCCCTGATGTTATCTTGAGTAATAGATACTCAATTATTCTTGATAATGCAGACGATACGTGTCTATATATTATCTCTGAACAATTAAATGGAACAACATGTGTTGTCAATCATTATCTAGATTTAATAAAGAAATGGTATGAGACTTGGTTGGTTGATTTCAGCACTACAAAGACAATACCCCTTTTAATATCAGGGCGACTACAACCTTCTATTATTAACATAATTTTTTTTAACGTAATTAAACCATCATTCAGTCATAAACACCTTGGCGTAATCTTCAACAAAAGAGGTACCTGGCACGACTACGTTGAAACATTGATTTTTAAAGCAAAGCGTAAGCTGTCTATTCTCAGCGGACTTAAATATGGACTTGATCGGAAAAGTCTCGAGATTATGTACAAGAGCTTTGTTAGACCCAGTTTGGAGTATGCTGATGTTGTTTGGGACAAAATTGACGACGCCCATTTTAACAGGTTGAACTTATTCAAAAAAGAATCCCTAAGGATAATTACTGGAAACACACGTACATGTAGTTGTTCCTCAGAAACGTTGTATATTGAAGCTTGTTTTGAAAAATTGTTCCAAAGGCGCCAATTACACCGCCTTACTGTATTATATAAAATAGTACATGGAATGGCTTCGTCATATTTGCATAGTTATCTCTCATTACTGACCCACTTTCCACTTAACCTACTACTCAGGTCAGATCAACCTGATAATTTGCACTACAGGCATTGGTAACGAAAACATCCAATCGCATTCACGTGTACATTGATGGGACAAAAATTCACTCCGTAACTGTCTTCATTGAACATTTCCTATTATTGTGACGTATATCCTTTCTGCCTTGAAATTAAATTACATAATGGTTACTCAGCCTCAAGTCAGTTATACACTATAAAATTGATGATCCAAATGCAAAAGTGCAAATATGCTACACGTACAGTGTACAATCGTCTCTTTGAGACTATTGTCCGCGGACACTGAAATCCATACATCATTGTGAAATCCAGATCTTAGTGGTTTTGAGACACGGGTATCTAGATGCTAGTGTTTTCAGGATACTGGATGCATTGGGCCAATGTTCCGTCCCACCGGTCTTGCGAGTACATTTAATACATACACTTGGGTGTGTCACTATTACACCATGTTACGAGTTTTCAATAAAGAATACAGGGGTTGCATGTAGTATGGTCAGGATAGCAAAATATATGCGTCAGATTCGACATTCATAGCGGTCGTTCAACTGTTACAAGTATATATACCAGATATCATATACAGTTAACGAAGCATATACAAGCTTACTGAGGCTGTATCTAGGATCCCCCAGATATCTATACATGTATATAGACGTCCTACTGGATACTTACTTAACGGCTATGGCCCAAATTCTGAATATATATACCGCTACTGGCACGACATACCATATAAAATCATTTTATAATTTTTATGGAATAACCTCGAGTGTTATTTTAGAATCGCTGTTATTTGAATATCCACGCCCAGAAAGCTTTTCTGGCATACAAACAGATACGATCGCGGATCGTCAACGTGTCCAAACGTTCGAATTTTCAAGTGTTATCTGATAGTTGCGTGGACTGGAATCATTTCAAAGTGGTAAAAATTCGCATATTTGCGCCTCTCATGTCGCACGAATGTCCATTCATCTTGGATACCGCAATGCAGAACTTCAGGTAAATAAGAGATATTCCTTTGACATATACTGTGGACTGGCACATCCATTTGACCGTATCATATATGTGTCGAACAGAGCATAGATTTGGTTTTGGATTACGTAATCTGTAGCTTCAGAAGTCCTATGAGATGCTTATTCTCCTTCTCCTCCCGAGTTTTGCTATTTAGATCCTTAATTTTCAACAAATTCACCATTTCTCTCATATTTTTCCTGGATAACTATGGGGTCACGAAGATGTTGCCTACCAAAATTGAGGTCAGCTGGTTTAAGGTCAAGGTCGCTGTGGCTTAAAAATCAAGAAATCATCGAAATTCCAGGGTAGGCAGACACAAAACAGTCTATATCTATTAGAAGGGCAAACGTATTTCGTTTTCCTACTGTTCAATCGTTTACGTATATTTGGACTACGTCAGTGACGGCTAGTGAATACCCATGAGATGCTCATGGTCGGTGTGAGTACAATGTGCCATATTTTCCAGGGTATTTGGAATATGTCATGTGTCAACTTCAGCACGATCGTATTTTAGCGTAGCCAGTTAGTGAGTGAGTGAGTGAGTAGGATTTAACGTCGTTTTTCAACATTGTTTCGGTCATATCACGACGGTGCCTACATGTGCCAGAACACGAGAGTGTCCACAGCCAGTTAGAACTGATATTTGCCAATGCCTGGATTGTCCTGTAAGTGTTCATGAGTTTAAGGTCTTCAACAATCAAAGGGAAATGTCTATACAGGGAAAAACAAGCCGATACATATATTTTTACTAACCATGTTATTATCATATTAGGAGTGAATATATACTTCAGCAGAGTGGATAACTGAAATGAGTCAACTGCTGAGAATTTAATATTTAGGTCATACAGAGTGTATCGGCCCGCTACACAAACAACAATATCTAGCATGCATAGATTATAACATCGTGAACAGAAAATCACCTACATGTAAACAGGGAAATTTTGTTTGTTCTATCCATATCTTGGATACTAATCTTAACCCGTATCTTAACCGGCGTTCAATATTCAGCCGTCGTCCATTGAAGAATTCCCGCGTCCATAATCCAAAAACCTAATTACATACATAAAACCAGGCTAATTTCCTGCAAGACAGAAGCGTTCAGCAGTTTTCAACAATGCTAGCAAGACATCATAATGTGCTGAAATATGATATCTGTATGGCTGATCAGCATTCTTAGTCCATATGATACACGTTGCAAAGTCGTTATCTAGAGTATAATGTGTCTCAGTCACGCTTTGATTGTGTCTGTTCATATGAACACTATGAGGACATTGAACTGCATAGGTTCATACGGCCCCACTAGCCGCGGGTTAAGCGGAATTGGACACAAGTGTCGAAACGTACTGTCATACATCTTGCACGCTACGCTCGTATTTTTATCCGCATGCGATATGTATCGCCAAATTTGAGAAACTTCGAGTGGAGACGCTTGATGATATAGCC